>JBBBDQ010027193.1:0-13042 GCA_037127315.1 Ascarosepion bandense | reverse complement strand
TAATTGACAATGCTTCATCTAAGAAGGCAAACCAGCAGGAGTCATTCAAATTTAGCCATATAGCTATATTCTCTACTTCTACTTCTTATGGATGGGAGTTGCAATAAAAAGCAAGAGAAATGAAGATGAAAGAAATACTAGTGAAAAATGAATAATAATTGACAATGCTTCATCTAAGAAGGCAAACCAGCAGGAGTCATTCAAATTTAGCCATATAGCTATATTCTCTACTTCTACTTCTTATGTATGGGAGTTGCAATAAAAAGCAAGAGAAATGAAGATGAAAGAAATACTAGTGAAAAATGAATAATAATTGACAATGCTTCATCTAAGAAGGCTAACCAGCAGGAGTCATTCAAATTTAGCCATATAGCTATATTCTCTACTTCTACTTCTTATGGATGGGAGTTGAAATAAAAAGCAAGAGAAATGAAGATGAAAGAAATACTAGTGAAAAATGAATAATAATTGACAATGCTTCATCTAAGAAGGCAAACCAGCAGGAGTCATTCAAATTTAGCCATATAGCTATATTCTCTACTTCTACTTCTTATGTACGGGAGTTGCAATAAAAAGCAAGAGAAATGAAGATGAAAGAAATCCTAGTGAAAAATGAATAATAATTGACAATGTTTCATCTAAGAAGGCAAACCAGCAGGAGTCATTCAAATTTAGCCATATAGCTATATTCTCTACTTCTACTTCTTATGGATGGGAGTTGCAATAAAAAGCAAGAGAAATGAAGATGAAAGAAATACTAGTGAAAAAAATGAATAATAATTGACAATGCTTCATCTAAGAAGGCTAACCAGCAGGAGTCATTCAAATTTAGCCATATAGCTATATTTCTACTTCTACTTCTTATGGATGGGAGTTGCACAAAAGCAAGAGAAATGAAGATGAAAGAAATACTAGTGAAAAATGAATAATAATTGACAATGCTTCATCTAAGAAGGCAAACCAGCAGGAGTCATTCAAATTTAGCCATATAGCTATATTCTCTACTTTTACTTCTTATGTATGGGAGTTGCAATAAAAAGCAAGAGAAATGAAGATGAAAGAAATCCTAGTGAAAAATGAATAATAATTGACAATGCTTCATCTAAGAAGGCAAACCAGCAGGAGTCATTCAAATTTAGCCATATAGCTATATTCTCTACTTCTACTCTTATGGATGGGAGTTGTACAAAGCAAGAGAAATGAAGATGAAAGAAATACTAGTGAAAAATGAATAATAATTGACAATGCTTCATCTAAGAAGGCTAACCAGCAAGAGTCAGTCAAATTTAGCCATATAGCTATATTCTCTACTTCTACTTCTTATGGATGGGAGTTGCAATAAAAAGCAAGAGAAAATGAAGATGAAAGAAATACTAGTGAAAAATGAATAATAATTGACAATGCTTCATCTAAGAAGGCAAACCAGCAGGAGTCATTCAAATTTAGCCATATAGCTATATTCTCTACTTCTACTTCTATGTATGGGAGTTGCAATAAAAAGCAAGAGAAATGAAGATGAAAGAAATACTAGTGAAAAAATGAATAATAATTGACAATGCTTCATCTAAGAAGGCAAACCAGCAGGAGTCATTCAAATTTAGCCATATAGCTATATTCTCTACTTCTACTTCTTATGTATGGGAGTTGCAATAAAAGCAAGAGAAATGAAGATGAAAGAAATACTAGTGAAAATGAATAATAATTGCCAATGCTTCATCTAAGAAGGCTAACCAGCAGGAGTCATTCAAATTTAGCCATATAGCTATATTCTCTACTTCTACTTCTATGTATGGGAGTTGCAATAAAAAGCAAGAGTAGAAGATGAAAGAAATACTAGTGGAAAATGAATAATAATTGACAATGCTTCATCTAAAGAAGGCAAACCAGCAGGAGTCATTCAAATTTAGCCATATAGCTATATTCTCTACTTCTACTTCTTATGGATGGGAGTTGCAATAAAAAGCAAGAGAAATGAAGATGAAAGAAATACTAGTGAAAATGAATAATAATTGACAATGCTTCATCTAAGAAGGCAAAACCAGCAGGAGTCATTCAAATTTAGCCATATAGCTATATTCTCTACTTCTACTTCTTATGGGAGTTGCAATAAAAAGCAAGAGAAATGAAGATGAAAGAAATACTAGTGAAAAATGAATAATAATTGACAATGCTTCATCTAAGAAGGCAAACCAGCAGGAGTCATTCAAATTTAGCCATATAGCTATATTCTCTACTTCTACTTCTTGATGGGAGTTGCAATAAAAAGCAAGAGAAATGAAGATGAAAGAAATCCTAGTGAAAAATGAATAATAATTGCCAATGCTTCATCTAAGAAGGCAAAACCAGCAGTAGTCAGTCAAATTTAGCCATATAGCTATATTCTCTACTTCTACTTCTTATGGATGGGAGTTGCAATAAAAAGCAAGAGAAATGAAGATGAAAGAAATACTAGTGAAAAATGAATAATAATTGACAATGCTTCATCTAAGAAGGCAACCAGCAGGAGTCATTCAAATTTAGCCATATAGCTATATTCTCTACTTCTACTTCTTATGTATGGGAGTTGCAATAAAAAGCAAGAGAAATGAAGATGAAAGAAATACTAGTGAAAAATGAATAATAATTGACAATGCTTCATCTAAGAAGGTTAACCAGCAGGAGCTGTCTTTCAAATTTAGCCATATAGCTATATTCTCTACTTCTACTTCTTATGGATGGGAGTTGCAATAAAAAGCAAGAGAAATAAAAATGAAAGAAATCCTAGTGAAAAATGAATAATAATTGGCAATGCTTCATCTAAGAAGGCTAACCAGCAGGAGTCATTCAAATTTAGCCATATAGCTATATTCTCTACTTCTACTTCTTATGGATGGGAGTTGCAATAAAAAGCAAGAGAAATGAAGATGAAAGAAATACTAGTGAAAAATGAATAATAATTGACAATGCCGATCTAAGAAGGCAAACCAGCAGGAGTCATTCAAATTTAGCCATAGCTATATTCTACTTCTACTTCTTATGGATGGGAGTTGCAATAAAAGCAAGAGAAATGAAGATGAAAGAAATACTAGTGAAAAAAAATGAATAATAATTGACAATGCTTCATCTAAGAAGGCAAACCAGCAGGAGTCATTCAAATTTAGCCATATAGCTATATTCTCTACTTCTACTTCTTATGGATGGGAGTTGCAATAAAAAGCAAGAGAAATGAAGATGAAAGAAATACTAGTGAAAAATGAATAATAATTGACAACAGCTTCATCTAAGAAGGCTAACCAGCAGGAGTCATTCAAATTTAGCCATATAGCTATATTCTCTACTTCTACTTCTTATGGATGGGAGTTACAATAAAAAGCAAGAGAAATGAAGATGAAAGAAATACTAGTGAAAATGAATAATAATTGACAATGCTTCATCTAAGAAGGCAAACCAGCAGGAGTCATTCAAATTTAGCCATAGCTATATTCTCTACTTCTACTTCTTATGGATGGGAGTTGCACAAAAAGCAAGAGAAATGAAGATGAAAGAAATACTAATAGTGAAAAATGAATAATAATTGACAATGCTTCATCTAAGAAGGCAAAACCAGCAGGAGTCATTCAAATTTAGCTATATAGCTATATTCTCTACTTCTACTTCTTATGGATGGGAGTTGCAATAAAAAGCAAGAGAAATGAAAATGAAAGAAATCCTAGTGAAAAATGAATAATAATTGACAATGCTTCATCTAAGAAGGCTAACCAGCAGGAGTCATTCAAATTTAGCCATATAGCTATATGCCTCTACTTCTACTTCTTATGGATGGGAGTTGCAATAAAAAGCAAGAGAAATGAAGATGAAAGAAATACTAGTGAAAAATGAATAATAATTGACAATGCTTCATCTAAGAAGGCAAACCAGCAGGAGTCATTCAAATTTAGCCATATAGCTATATTCTCTACTTCTACTTCTTATGGATGGGAGTTGCAATAAAAAGCAAGAGAAATGAAGATGAAAGAAATACTAGTGAAAAATGAATAATAATTGACAATGCTTCATCTAAGAAGGCTAACCAGCAGGAGTCATTCAAATTTAGCCATATAGCTATATTCTCTACTTCTACTTCTTATGGATGGGAGTTGCAATAAAAAGCAAGAGAAATGAAGATGAAAGAAATACTAGTGAAAATGAATAATAATTGCCAATGCTTCATCTATGAAGGCTAACCAGCAGGAGTCATTCAAATTTAGCCATACAGCTATATTCTACTTCTACTTCTTATGGATGGGAGTTGCAATAAAAGCAAGAGAAATGAAGATGAAAGAAATACTAGTGAAATGAATAATAATTGACAATGCTTCATCTAAGAAGGCAAACCAGCAGGAGTCATTCAAATTTAGCCATATAGCTATATTCTACTTCTACTTCTTATGGATGGAGTTGCAATAAAAAGCAAGAGAAAACGAAGATGAAAGAAATACTAGTGAAAAATGAATAATAATTGACAATGCTTCATCTAAGAAGGCAAACCAGCAGGAGTCATTCAAATTTAGCCATATAGCTATATTCTACTTCTACTTCTTATGGATGGAGTTGCACAAAGCAAGAGAAATGAAAATGAAAGAAATCCTAGTGAAAAATGAATAATAATTGACAATGCTTCATCTAAGAAGGCAAACCAGCAGGAGTCATTCAAATTTAGCCATATAGCTATATTCTCTACTTCTACTTCTTATGGATGGGAGTTGCACAAAAAAGCAAGAGAAATGAAGATGAAAGAAATACCAGTGAAAAATGAATAATAATTGGACAATGCTTCATCTAAGAAGGCAAACCAGCAGAGAGTCATTCAAATTTAGCCATATAGCTATATTCTCTACTTCTACTTCTTATGTATGGGAGTTGCAATAAAAAGCAAGAGAAATGAAGATGAAAGAAATACTAGAAAATGAATAATAATTGACAATGCTTCATCTAAGAAGGGCAAAACCAGCAGGAGTCATTCAAATTTAGCCATATTTTTATATTCTCTACTTCTACTTCTTATGGATGGGAGTTGCAATAAAAAGCAAGAGAAATGAAAATGAAAGAAATCCTAGTGAAAATGAATAATAATTGACAATGCTTCATTTAAGAAGGCAAACCACAGGAGTCATTCAAATTTAGCCATATAGCTATATTCTCTACTTTCACTTCTATGGATGGGAGTTGCAATAAAAAGCAAGAGAAATGAAGATGAAAGAAATACTAGTGAAAAATGAATACTAATTGACAATGCTTCATCTAAGAAGCTAACCAGCAGGAGTCATTCAAATTTAGCCATATAGCTATATTCTACTTCTACTTCTTATGGATGGGAGTTGCAATAAAAAGCAAGAGAAATGAAGATGAAAGAAATACTAGTGAAAAATGAATAATAATTGACAATGCTTCAGTCTTACAAAGGCAAACCAGCAGGAGTCATTCAAATTTAGCCATATAGCTATATTCTCTACTTCTACTTCTTATGGATGGGAGTTGCAATAAAAAGCAAGAGAAATGAAGATGAAAGAAATACTAGTGAAAAATGAATAATGACAATGCTTCATCTAAGAAGGCTAACCAGCAGGAGTCATTCAAATTTAGCCATATAGCTATATTCTCTACTTCTACTTCTTATGGATGGGAGTTGCAATAAAAGCAAGAGAAATGAAGATGAAAGCAAAATACTAGTGAAAAATGAATAATAATTGACAATGCTTCATCTAAGAAGGCTAACCAGCAGGAGTCATTCAAATTTAGCCATATAGCTATATTCTCTACTTCTACTTCTTATGTATGGGAGTTGCAATAAAAAAGCAAGAGAAAATGAAGAGGAAAGAAATACTAGTGAAAAATGAATAATAATTGACAATGCTTCATCTAAGAAGGCAAACCAGCAGGAGTCATTCAAATTTAGCCATATAGCTATATTCTCTACTTCTACTTCTTGAAGTGTATGGGAGTTGCAATAAAAAAGCAAGAGAAATGAAGATGAAAGAAATACTAGTGAAAAATGAATAATAATTGACAATGCTTCATCTAAGAAGGCAAACCAGCAGGAGTCATTCAAATTTAGCCATATAGCTATATTCTCTACTTCTACTTCTTATGTATGGGAGTTGCAATAAAAGCAAGAGAAATGAAGATGAAAGAAATACTAGTGAAAAATGAATAATAATTGACAATGCTTCATCTAAGAAGGCTAACCAGCAAGAGTCATTCAAATTTAGCCATATAGCTATATTCTCTACTTCTACTTCTTATGGATGGGAGTTGCACAAAAGCAAGAGAAATGAAGATGAAAGAAATACTAGTGAAAAATGAATAATAATTGCCAATGCTTCATCCAAGAAGGCTAACCAGCAGGAGTCATTCAAATTTAGCCATATAGCTATATTTCTCTACTTCTACTTATGTATGGGAGTTGCAATAAAAAGCAAGAGAAATGAAGATGAAAGAAATACTAGTGAAAATGAATAATAATTGCCAATGCTTCATCCAAGAAGGCTAACCAGCAGGAGTCATTCAAATTTAGCCATATAGCTATATTTCTCCTCTACTTCTACTTTATGGATGGGAGTTGCAATAAAAAGCAAGAGAAATGAAGATGAAAGAAATACTAGTGAAAAATGAATAATAATTGACAATGCTTCATCTAAGAAGGCTAACCAGCAAGAGTCATTCAAATTTAGCCATATAGCTATATTCTCTACTTCTACTTCTTATGGATGGGAGTTGCAATAAAAAAGCAAGAGAAATGAAGATGAAAGAAATACTAGTGAAAAATGAATAATAATTGACAATGCTTCATCTAAGAAGGTCCAGCAAGAGTCATTCAAATTTAGCTACATAGCTATATTCTCTACTTCTACTTCTTATGGATGGGAGTTGCAATAAAAAGCAAGAGAAATGAAGATGAAAGAAATACTAGTGAAAAATGAATAATAATTGACAATGCTTCATCTAAGAAGGCTAACCAGAAGAGTCATTCAAATTTAGCCATAGCTATATTCTCTACTTCTACTTCTTATGGATGGGAGTTGCAATAAAAAGCAAGAGAAATGAAGATGAAAGAAATACTAGTGAAAAATGAATAATAATTGACAATGCTTCATCTAAGAAGGCTAACTAGCAGGAGTCATCTTAATTTAGCCATATAGCTATATTCTCTACTTCTACTTCTTATGGATGGGAGTTGCAATAAAAAGAGAAATGAAGATGAAAGAAATACTAGTGAAAATGAATTACAATTGACAATGTTTCATCTAAGAAGGCTAACCAGCAGGAGTCATTCAAATTTAGCCATATAGCTATATTCTCTACTTCTACTTCTTATGTATGGGAGTTGCAATAAAAAGCAAGAGAAATGAAGATGAAAGAAATACTGGTGAAAATGAATAATAATTGACAATGCTTCATCTAAGAAGGCAAACCAGCAAGAGTCATTCAAATTTAGCCATATAGCTATATTCTCTACTTCTACTTCTTATGGATGGGAGTTGCAATAAAAAGCAAGAGAAATGAAGATGAAAGAAATACTGGTAAAAAATGAATAATAATTGACAATGCTTCATCTAAGAAGGCAAACCAGCAAGAGTCATTCAAATTTAGCCATATAGCTATATTCTCTACTTCTACTTATTATGGATGGGAGTTGCAATAAAAAGCAAGAGAAATGAAGATGAAAGAAATACTAGTGAAAATGAATAATACTGACAATGCTTCATCTAAGAAGGCTAACTAGCAGGAGTCATTCAAATTTAGCCATATAGCTATATTCTACTTCTACTTCTTATGGATGGGAGTTGCAATAAAAAGCAAGAGAAATGAAGAGAAAGAAATACTGGTGAAAATGAATAATAATTGACAATGCTTCATCTAAGAAGGCAAACCAGCAAGAGTCATTCAAATTTAGCCATATAGCTATATTCTCTACTTTCTACTTCTTGCGGATGGGAGTTGCAATAAAAAGCAAGAGAAATGAAGATGAAAGAAATACTGGTGAAAAATGAATAATAATTGACAATGCTTCATCTAAGAAGGCAAACCAGCAAGAGTCATTCAAATTTAGCCATATAGCTATATTCTCTACTTCTACTTCTTATGGATGGGAGTTGCAATAAAAAGCAAGAGAAATGAAGATGAAAGAAATATCAGAAAAATGAATAATACTGACAATGCTTCATCTAAGAAGGCTAACCAGCAAGAGTCATTCAAATTTAGCCATATAGCTATATTCTCTACTTCTACTTCTTATGGATGGGAGTTGCAATAAAAAGCAAGAGAAATGAAGATGAAAGAAATACTAGTGAAAAATGAATAATAATTGACAATGCTTCATCTAAGAAGGCTAACCAGCAGGAGTCATTCGAATTTAGCCATATAGCTATATTCTCTACTTCTACTTCTTATGGATGGGAGTTGCAATAAAAAGCAAGAGAAATGAAGATGAATGAAATACTAGTGAAAAATGAATAATAATTGACAATGTTTCATCTAAGAAGGCTAACCAGCAGAGTCATTCAAATTTAGCCATATAGCTATATTCTCTACTTCTACTTCTTATGTATGGGAGTTGCAACAAAAAGCAAGAGAAATGAAGATGAAAGAAATACTGGTGAAAAATGAATAATAATTGACAATGCTTCATCTAAGAAGGCAAACCAGCAAGAGTCATTCAAATTTAGCCATATAGCTATATTCTCTACTTTACTTCTTATGGATGGGAGTTGCAATAAAAAGCAAGAGAAATGAAGATGAAAGAAATACTGGTGAAAAATGAATAATAATTGACAATGCTTCATCTAAGAAGGCAAACCAGCAAGAGTCATTCAAATTTAGCCATATAGCTATATTCTCTACTTTACTTCTTATGGATGGGAGTTGCAATAAAAAGCAAGAGAAATGAAGATGAAAGAAATACTGGTGAAAAATGAATAATAATTGACAATGCTTCATCTAAGAAGGCAAACCAGCAAGAGTCATTCAAATTTAGCCATATAGCTATATTCTCTACTTCTACTCTTATGGATGGGAGTTGCAATAAAAAGCAAGAGAAATGAAGATGAAAGAGATTGGTGAAAAATGAATAATAATTGACAATGCTTCATCTAAGAAGGCAAACCAGCAAGAGTCATTCAAATTTAGCCATATAGCTATATTCTACTTCTACTTCTTATGGATGGGAGTTGCAATAAAAAGCAAGAGAAATGAAGATGAAAGAAATACTGGTGAAAAATGAATAATACTGACAATGCTTCATCTAAGAAGGCAAACCAGCAGGAGTCATTCAAATTTAGCCATATAGCTGCCATATTCTCTACTTCTACTTATTATATGGGAGTTGCAATAAAAAGCAAGAGAAATGAAGATGAAAGAAATACTAGTGAAAATGAATAATAATTGACAATGCTTCATCTAAGAAGGCTAACCAGCAGGAGTCATTCAAATTTAGCCATATAGCTATATTCTCTACTTCTACTTCTGATATGGATGGGAGTTGCAATAAAAAGCAAGAGAAATGAAGATGAAAGAAATACTGGTGAAAAATGAATAATAATTGACAATGCTTCATCTAAGAAGGCAAACCAGCAAGAGTCATTCAAATTTAGCCATATAGCTATATTCTCTACTTCTACTTCTTATGGATGGGAGTTGCAATAAAAAGCAAGAGAAATGAAGATGAAAGAAATACTGGTGAAAAATGAATAATAATTGACAATGCTTCATCTAAGAAGGCAAACCAGCAAGAGTCATTCAAATTTAGCTATATAGCTATATTCTCTACTTCTACTTCTTATGGATGGGAGTTGCAATAAAAAGCAAGAGAAATGAAGATGAAAGAAATACTGGTGAAAATGAATAATAATTGACAATGCTTCATCTAAGAAGGCAAACCAGCAAGTGTCATTCAAATTTAGCCATATAGCTATATTCTCTACTTCTACTTCTTATGGATGGGAGTTGTAATAAAAAGCAAGAGAAATGAAGATGAAAGAAATACTGGTGAAAAATGAATAATAATTGACAATGCTTCATCTAAGAAGGCAACCAGCAAGAGTCATTCAAATTTAGCCATATAGCTATATTCTCTACTTCTACTTCTTATGGATGGGAGTTGCACAAAAGCAAGAGAAATGAAGATGAAAGAAATACTGGTGAAAAATGAATAATAATTGACAATGCTTCATCTAAGAAGGCAAACCAGCAGGAGTCATTCAAATTTAGCCATATAGCTATATTCTCTACTTCTACTTCTTATGGATGGGAGTTGCACAAAAGCAAGAGAAATGAAGATGAAAGAAATACTGGTGAAAATGAATAATACAATTGACAATGCTTCATCTAAGAAGGCAAACCAGCAGGAGTCATTCAAATTTAGCCATATAGCTATATTCTACTTCTACTTCTTATGGATGGGAGTTGCAATAAAAAGCAAGAGAAATGAAGATGAAAGAAATACTGGTGAAAATGAATAATTGACAATGCTTCATCTAAGAAGGCAAGCCAGCAGGAGTCATTCAAATTTAGCCATATAGCTATATTCTCTACTTCTACTTCTTATGGATGGGAGTTGCAATAAAAAGCAAGAGAAAATGAAGATGAAAGAAATCCTAGTGAAAAATGAATAATAATTGCCAATGCTTCATCTAAGAAGGCTAACCATCAGGAGTCATTCAAATTTAGCCATATAGCTATATTCTCTACTTCTACTTCTTATGTATGGGAGTTGCAATAAAAAGCAAGAGAAATGAAGATGAAAGAAATACTGGTGAAAAATGAATAATAATTGAAAATGCTTCATCTAAGAAGGCAAACTCAGCAGGAGTCATTCAAATTTAGCCATATAGCTATATTCTCTACTTCTACTTCTTATGGATGGGAGTTGCAATAAAAAGCAAGAGAAATGAAGAGGAAAGAAATACTAGTGAAAAATGAATAATAATTGCCAATGCTTCATCTAAGAAGGCTAACCATCAGGAGTCATTCAAATTTAGCCATATAGCTATATTCTCTACTTCTACTTCTTATGGATGGGAGTTGCAATAAAAAGCAAGAGAAATGAAGATGAAAGAAATACTGGTGAAAAATGAATAATAATTGACAATGCTTCATCTAAGAAGGCAAACCAGCAGGAGTCATTCAAATTTAGCCATATAGCTATATTCTCTACTTCTACTTCTTATGGATGGGAGTTGCAATAAAAAGCAAGAGAAATGAAGATGAAAGAAATACTGGTGAAAAATGAATAATAATTGACAATGCTTCATCTAAGAAGGCAAACCAGCAGGAGTCATTCAAATTTAGCCATATAGCTATATTCTCTACTTCTACTTCTTATGGATGGGAGTTGCAATAAAAAGCAAGAGAAATGAAGATGAAAGAAATACTAGTGAAAAAATGAATAATAATTGCCAATGCTTCATCTAAGAAGGCTAACCATCAGGAGTCATTCAAATTTAGCCATATAGCTATATTCTCTACTTCTACTCTTATGGATGGGAGTTGCAATAAAAAAGCAAGAGAAATGAAGATGAAAGAAATACTAGTGAAAAATGAATAATAATTGACAATGCTTCATCTAAGAAGGCAAACCAGCAGGAGTCATTCAAATTTAGCCATATAGCTATATTCTCTACTTCTACTTCTTATGGATGGGAGTTGCAATAAAAAGCAAGAGAAATGAAGATGAAAGAAATACTGGTGAAAAAATGAATAATAATTGACAATGCTTCATCTAAGAAGGGGCAAACCAGCAGGAGTCATTCAAATTTAGCCATAGCTATATTCTCTACTTCTACTCCTTATGGATGGGAGTTGCAATAAAAAGCAAGAGAAATGAAGATGAAAGAAATCCTAGTGAAAAATGAATAATAATTGACAATGCTTCATCTAAGAAGGCTAACCAGCAGGAGTCATTCAAATTTAGCCATATAGCTATATTCTCTACTTCTACTTCTTATGTATGGGAGTTGCAATAAAAAGCAAGAGAAATGAAGATGAAAGAAATACTAGTGAAAAATGAATAATAATTGCCAATGCTTCATCTAAGAAGGCTAACCAGCAGGAGTCATTCAAATTTAGCCATATAGCTATATTCTCTACTTCTACTTCTTATGTATGGGAGTTGCAATAAAAAGCAAGAGAAATGAAGATGAAAGAAATACTAGTGAAAAATGAATAATAATTGCCAATGCTTCATCTAAGAAGGCTAACCAGCAGGAGTCATTCAAATTTAGCCATATAGCTATATTCTCTACTTCTACTTCTTATGTATGGAGTTGCAATAAAAGCAAGAGAAATGAAGATGAAAGAAATACTAGTGAAAAATGAATAATAATTGCCAATGTTTCATCTAAGAAGGCTAACCAGCAGGAGTCATTCAAATTTAGCCATATAGCTATATTCTCTACTTCTACTTCTTATGTATGGGAGTTGCAATAAAAAGCAAGAGAAATGAAGATGAAAGAAATACTAGTGAAAAATGAATAATAATTGACAATCAATGCTTCATCTAAGAAGGCTAACCATCAGGAGTCATTCATATTTAGCCATATAGCTATATTCTACTTCTACTTCTTATGGATGGGAGTTGCAATAAAAAGCAAGAGAAATGAAGATGAAAGAAATACTAGTGAAAAATGAATAATAATTGACAATGCTTCATCTAAGAAGGCTAACCATCAGGAGTCATTCATATTTAGCCATATAGCTATATTCTCTACTTCTACTTCTTATGGATGGGAGTTGCAATAAAAAGCAAGAGAAATGAAGATGAAAGAAATACTAGTGAAAAATGAATAATAATTGACAATGCTTCATCTAAGAAGGCTAACCATCAGGAGTCATTCATATTTAGCCATATAGCTATATTCTCTACTTCTACTTCTTATGGATGGGAGTTGCAATAAAAAGCAAGAGAAATGAAGATGAAAGAAATCCTAGTGAAAAATGAATAATAATTCTGACAATGTCATCTAGAAGGCTAACCAGCAGGAGTCATTCAAATTTAGCCATATAGCTATATTCTCTACTTCTACTTCTT
>JBBBDQ010027188.1:0-15500 GCA_037127315.1 Ascarosepion bandense | reverse complement strand
GTGAGGAAAGAGTCCCATAAAGAGTTGTTTGCTGAAGTTGACTTGGTTTGGGTCTCAGATGAGTCTCATTGAGAATTTATTTTAGGATTTTAACACAGAGAAATGTTTCCCATAAAGAGTCGTAGGAATGACATACTGTTTGCTGAAGTTGACTTGGTTTGGGTCTCCTGACATTCACATTATAACTGGTTTATGACTGCTGATGAGAAATGTTTCATAAAGAGTTTAGGAATGACATACTGTTTGGGTTGATTTGTGCGGTTTGGGTCTCCTGACATTCACATTATAACTGGTTTGCGACTGCCGATGAGAAATGTTTCCCATAAAGAGTCGTAGGAATGACATACTGTTTAAGGAAGTTGACTTGGTTTGGGTCTCCTGACATTCACATTATAACTGGTTTGCGACTGCTGATGAGAAATGTTTCATAAAGAGTCGTAGGAATGACATACTGTTTGCTGAAGTTGACTTGTCGAATTCCGACATTCACATTATAACTGGTTTATGACTGCTGATGAGAAAATGTTTCCCATAAAGAGTCGTAGGAATGACATACTGTTTGCTGAAGTTGAATTGGTTTGGGTCTCCCGGGATTCGCATTATAACTGGTTTATGACTGCTGATGAGAAATGTTTCCCATAAAGAGTCGTAGGAATGACATACTGTTTGCTGAAGTTGACTTGGTTTGGGTCTCCTGACATTCACATTATAACTGGTTTATGACTGCTGATGAGAAATGTTTCCCATAAAGAGTCGTAGGAATGACATACCGTTTGCTGAAGAACTGGTTTGGGTCTCCCGGGATTCGCATTATAACTGGTTTATGACTGCTGATGAGAAATGTTTCCTATAAAGAGTCGTAGGAATGACATACTGTTTGCCGGGGTTGAATTGGTTTGGGTCTCCTGGATTCGCATTATAACTGGTTTATGACTGCTGATGAGAAATGTTTCCATAGAGTCGTAGGAATGACATACTGTTTGCTGAAGTTGACTTGGTTTGGGTATCTCCTGACATTCACATTATAACTGGTTTATGACTGCTGATGAGAAATGTTTCCCATAAAGAGTCGTAGGAATGACATACTGTTTGCTGCTGATCATATTTAGTCCCTTATTATCTACATTATAACTGGTTTATGACTGCTGATGAGAAATAAGCTCATAAAGAGTCGTAGGAATGACATACTGTTTGCTGAAGTTGACTTAATAATCTCCAGATTCGCATTATAACTGGTTTATGACTGCTGATGAGAAATGTTTCCCATAAAGAGTCGTAGGAATGACATACTGTTTGCTGAAGTTGAATTGGTTTGGGTCTCCCGGGATTCGCATTATAACTGGTTTATGACTGCTGATGAGAAATGTTTCCATAAAGAGTCGTAGGAACGACATACTGTTTGCTGAAGTTGAATTGGTTTGGGTCTCCCCGGGATTCGCATTATAACTGGTTTATGACTGCTGATGAGAAATGTTTCCTATAGAGTCGTAGGAATGACATACTGTTTGCTGAAGTTGAATTGGTTTGGGCTCCTCGCATCGCATTATAACTGGTTTATGACCATGACATATAATGCTTCATGTGAGTTTGTAGCAACGAGAGAAGTACTGTTTATTAGTTGAATCAATGGTCTTCGTGATTCGCATTATAACTGGTTTATGACTGCTGATGAGAAATGTTTCCCATAGAGTCGTAGGAATGACATACTGTTTGCTGAAGTTGAATTAATAACTCCCGGATTTTACCATAACTGGTTTATGACTGCTGATGAGAAATGTTTCCATAGAGTCGTAGAAATGACATACTGTTTGCTGAAGTTGAATTGGTTCGGGCTCCGGGATTCGCATTATAACTGGTTTATGACTGCTGATGAGAAATGTTTCCCAGAGTCGTAGGAATGACATACCGTTTGCCAGTTGAATTGGTTTGGGTCTCCCGGGATTCGCATTATAACTGGTTTATGACTGCTGATGAGAAATGTTTCCCATAGAGTCGTAGGAATGACATACTGTTTGCTGAAGTTGAATTGGTTTGGGTCTCCTGGGATCTGCATTATAACTGGTTTATGACTGCTGATGAGAAACGTTTCCCGTATAGAGTCGGACAATGAATACACTGCTTTGCTGAAGTTGAATTGGGTTTGGGTCTCCCGGGATTCGCATTATAACTGGTTTATGACCGCTGATGAGAAATGTTTCCCATAAAGAGCTCGCGGTAATGATACGTACTGCTGGTTTTATTGAATTGGTTTGGGTCTCCCGGGATTCGCATTATAACTGGTTTATGACCGCTGATGAAGGTGTCTGCTTCCTGGTAGAGTCGTAGGAATGACATACTGTTTGCTGAAGTTGAATTGGTTTGGGTCTCCCGGGATTCGCATTATAACTGGTTTATGACTGCTGATGAGAATGTTTCCCATAGAGTCGTAGGAATGACACACTGTTTGCTGAAGTTGAATTGGTTTGGGTCTCCGGGATTCGCATTATAACTGGTTTATGACTGCTGATGAGAAATGTTTCCCATAAAGAGTCGTAGGAATGACACAGCTCGTTTGCTGAAGTTGAATTGGTTTGGGTCTCCCGGGATTCGCATTATAACTGGTTTATGACTGCTGATATGAAATGTTTCCCATAGAGTCGTAGGAATGACATACTGTTTGCTGAAGTCGAATTGGTTTAGTCTCCCGGGATTCGCATTATAACTGGTTTATGACTGCTGATGAGAAATGTTTCCCATAGAGTCGTAGGAATGACATACCGTTTGCTGAAGTTGAATTGGTTTGGGTCTCCCGGGATTCGCATTACAACTGGCTTACACTGCTGATGAGAAATGTTTCCCATAGAGTCGTAGGAATGACACTGTTTGCCAGTTGAACTGGTTTTGGGTCTCCGGATTCGCATTATAACTGGTTTATGACTGCTGATGAGAAATGTTTCCCATAGAGTCGTAGGAATGACATACTGTTTGCTGAAGTTGAATTGGTTTGGGTCTCCCGGGATTCGCATTATAACTGGTTTATGACTGCTGATGAGAAATGTTTCCTCTGGCGTTGTTTTAGAACGACACGTACTGTTTGCTGAAGTTGAATTGGTTTGGGTCTCCCGGGATTCGCATTATAACTGGTTTATGACTGCTGATGAGAAATGTTTCCCAGGAGAGTTCAGGAATGATATTGACTGTTTGGTCAGTTGAAGAATTGGTTTGGGTCTCCCGGGATTCGCATTATAACTGGTTTATGACTGCTGATGAGAAATGTTTCCTATAGAGTCGTAGGAATGACATACCGTTTGCTGAAGTTGAATTGGTTTGGGTCTCCGGGATTCGCATTATAACTGGTTTATGACCGCTGCTGATGAGAAATGTTTCCCACAAAGAGTCGTAGGAATGACATACTGTTTGCTGAAGTTGAATTGGTTTGGGTCTCCCGGGATTCGCATTATAACTGGTTTATGACTGCTGATGAGAAATGTTTCCCATAGAGTCGTAGGAATGACATACTGTTTGCTGAAGTTGAATTGGTTTGGGTCTCCCGGGATTCGCATTATAACTGGTTTATGACTGCTGATGAGAAATGTTTCCCATAGAGTCGTAGGAATGACATACTGTTTGCTGAAGTTGAATTGGTTTGGGTCTCCCGGGATTCGCATTATAACTGGTTTATGACTGCTGATGAGAAAATGGTTTCCCATAGAGTCGTAGGAATGACATACTGTTTGCTGAAGCTGAATTGGTTTGGGTCTCCCGGGATTCGCATTATAACTGGTTTATGACTGCTGATGAGAAATGTTTCCCATAAAGAGTCGTAGGAATGACATACTGTTTGCTGAAGTTGAATTGGTTTGGGTCTCCCGGGATTCGCATTATAACTGGTTTATGACTGCTGATGAGAAATGTTTCCATGAGCTTTGTAGTTATATACTGTTCGCTATTAATGAATGGTTTGGGTCTCCCGGGATTCGCATTATAACTGGTTTATGACTGCTGATGAGAAATGTTTCCTCATAGAGTCGTAGGAATGACATACTGTTTGCTGGGGAAGTTGAATTGGTTTGGGTCTCCCGGGATTCGCATTATAACTGGTTTATGACTGCTGATGAGAAATGTTTCCCATAGAGTCGTAGGAATGACATACTGTTTGCTGAAGTTGAATTGGTTTGGGTCTCCCGGGATTCGCATTATAACTGGTTTATGACTGCTGATGAGAAATGTTTTCCCATAAAGAGTCGTAGGAATGACATACTGTTTGCTGAAGTTGAATTGGTTTGGGCCCCCCGGGATTCGCATTATAACTGGTTTATGACTGCTGATGAGAAATGTTTCCCATAGAGTCGTAGGAATGACATACTGTTTGCTGAAGTTGAATTGGTTTGGGTCTCCTGGGATTCGCACTATAACTGGTTTATGACTGCTGATGCAGAAACGTTTCCGTTGTGAGTCGTAGGAATGACATACTGTTTGCTGAAGTTGAATTGGTTTGGGTCTCCCGGGATTCGCATTATAATCCATTTATGACTGCTGATGAGAAATGTTTCCCATAAAGAGTCGTAGGAATGACATACTGTTTGCTGAAGTTGAATTGGTTTGGGTCTCCCGGGATTCGCATTATAACTGGTTTATGACTGCTGATGAGAAATGTTTCCCATAAAGAGTCGTAGGAATGACATACTGTTTGCTGTAGTTGAATTGGTTTGGGTCTCCCGGGATTCGCATTATAACTGGTTTATGACTGCTGATGAGAAATGTTTCCCATAAAGAGTCGTAGGAATGACATACTGTTTGCTGAAGTTGAATTGGTTTGGGTCTCCCGGGATTCACGCATTATAACTGGTTTATGACTGCTGATGAGAAATGTTTCCTGTAAGAGTCGTAGGAATGACATACTGTTTGCTGAAGTTGAATTGGTTGGGTCTCCCGGGATTCGCATTATAACTGGTTTATGACTGCTGATGAGAAATGTTTCCCATAAAGAGTCGTAGGAATGACATACTGTTTGCTGAAGTTGAATTGGTTTGGGTCTCCCGGGATTCGCATTATAACTGGTTTATGACTGCTGATGAAATGTTTCCCATAAAGAGTCGTAGGAATGACATACTGTTTGCTGAAGTTGAATTGGTTTGGGTCTCCCGGGATTCGCATTATAACTGGTTTATGACTGCTGATGAGAAATGTTCCCATAGAGTCGTAGGAATGACATACTGTTTGCTGAAGTTGAATTGGTTTGGAGTCTCCCGGGATTCGCATTATAACTGGTTTATGACTGCTGATGAAAATGTTCCATAAAGAGTCGTAGGAATGACATACTGTTTGCTGAAGTTGAATTGGTTGGGTCTCCCGGGATTGCATTATAACTGGTTTATGACTGCTGATGAGAAATGTTTCTAAGAGTCGTAGGAATGACATACTGTTTGCTGAAGTTGAATTGGTTTTGGGTCTCCCGGGATTCGCATTATAACTTTGGTTTATGACTGCTGATAGAAATGTTTCCCATAAGGAAGTCGTAGGAATGACATACTGTTTGCTAGAAGTTGAATTGGTTTGGGTCTCCCGGGATTCGCATTATAACTGGTTTATGACTGCTGATGAGAAATGTTTCCCATAAGAGTCGTAGGAATGACATACTGTTTGCTGAAGTTGACTTGGTTTGGGTCTCCTGACATTCACATTATAACTGGTTTATGACTGCTGATGAGAAATGTTTCCCATAAAGGTCGGCCAAAGGAATGACATACTGTTTGCTGATTGAATTGGTTTGGGGTCTCCCGGGATTCGCATTATAACTGGTTTATGACTGCTGATGAGAAATGTTTCCCATAAAGAGTCGTAGGAATGACATACTGTTTGCTGATTAGGAATTGGTTTGGGTCTCCCGGGATTCGCATTATAACTGGTTTATGACTGCTGATGGAAAAGTTTCCCATAAAGAGTCGTAGGAATGACATGTTGCTGAAGTTGACTTGGTTTGGGTCTCCTGACATTCACATTATAACTGGTTTATGACTGCTGGTGAAAATGTTTCCCATAAAGAGTCGTAGAGATGACATACTGTTGCTGAATTTGACTTGGTTTAGGTCTCTGACATTCACGGCCTTTAACTGGTTTATGACTGCTGATGAGAAATGTTTCCATAAAGAGTCGTAGGAATGACATACTGTTTGCTGAATTTGACTTGGTTTGGGTCTCCTGACATTCACATTATAACTGGTTTATGACTGCTGATGAGAAATGTTTCCCATAAAGAGTCGTAGGAATGACATACTGTTTGCTGAATTTGACTTGGTTTGGGTCTCCTGACATTCACATTATAACTGGTTTATGACTGCTGATGAGAAATGTTTCCCTTGAGAGTCGTAGGAATGACATACTGTTTGCTGAATTTGACTTGGTTTGGGTCTCCTGACATTCACATTATAACTGGTTTATGACTGCTGATGAGAAATGTTTCCATAAAGAGTCGTAGGAATGACATACTGTTTGCTGAATTTGACTTGGTTTGAGTCTCCTGACATTCATTATAACTGGTTTATGACTGCTGATGAAAATGTTTCCCATAAAGAGTCGTAGGAATGACATACTGTTTGCTGAATTTGACTTGGTTTGGGTCTCCTGACATTCACATTATAACTGGTTTTATGACTGCTGATGAGAAATGTTTCCATAAAGAGTCGTAGGAATGACATACTGTTTGCTGAATTTGACTTGGTTTGGGTCTCCTGACATTCATTATAACTGGTTTATGACTGCTGATGAGAAAAGTTTCCCATAAAGAGTCGTAGGAATGACATACTGTTTGCTGAATTTGACTTGGTTTGAGTCTCCTGACATTCACATTATAACTGGTTTATGACTGCTGATGAGAAAGTTTCCCATAAAGAGTCGTAGAGATGACATACTGTTTGCTGGGGTGACTTGGTTTTTGATCCCCAAACATTCACATTATAACTGGTTTTATGACTGCTGATGAAAAAGTTCCAAGAGTCATAGGAATGACATACTGTTTGCTGAAGTTGACTTGGTTGGAGGTCTCCTGACATTACATTATAACTGGTTTATGACTGCTGATGAAAAAAGTTCCCATAAAGAGTCGTAGGAATGACATACTGTTTGCTGAAGTTGACTTGGTTTGAGTCTCCTGACATTCACATTATAACTGGTTTATGACTGCCAGTAGAAAAGTTTCCCATAAAGAGTCAATAGGAATGACATACTGTTTTGCTGAAGTTGACTTGGTTTGAGTCTCTGACATTCATTGTAACTGGTTTATGACTGCTGATGGAAAATGTTTCCTACTTAAAGAAGTCGTAGGAATGACATACTGTTTGCTGAAGTTGACTTGGTTTTGAGTCTCCTGACATTCACATTATAACTGGTTTATGACTGCTGATGAGAAAAGTTTCCATAAAGAGTCGTAGGAATGACATACTGTTTGCTGAAGTTGACTTGGTTTAGGTCTCTGACATTCACATTATAACTGGTTTGTGACTGCTAATGAGAAAAGTTTCCCATAAAGAGTCATGAGAATGACATACTGTTTACTGAAGTTGAGCAGGTTTAAGGTCTCCTGACTTATTCACATTATAACTGGTTTATGACTGCTGATGAGAAAAGTTTCCATAAAGTCATGAGAACTGACATACTGTTTGCTGAAATTTGACTTGTTTAGGTCAAGCATTCCACATTATAACTGGTTTATGACTGCTGATAGGAAATGTTTCCCATAAAGAGTCGTAGGAATGACATACTGTTTGCTGAATTTGACTTGTTTAGATCTCCTGACATTCCACATTATAACTGGTTTATGACTGCTGATGAGAAATGTTTCCCATAAAGAGTCATGGGAATGACTATACTGTTTGCTGAAGTTGACTTGGTTGGTCTCCTGACATTCACATTATAACTGGTTTATAAGCTGCTGATGAGAAATGTTTCCCTTTGAGTGTAGGAATGACATACTGTTTGCTGAATTTGACTTGGTTTGGAATATCTGACATTCATTGTGGTTTATAGCTGCTGATGAGAATGTTTCCATAAAGTGGCAGATGACATACTGTTGCTGAAGTTGACTTGGTTTGGGTCTCCTGACATTCACATTATAACCGTTTTTATGACTGCTGATGTCTTCCTGGAGTCGTAGAATGACATATGTTTGCTGAATTTGACTTGGTTTGGGTCTCCCCATTCACATTATAACTAGTTTATGACTGCTGATGAGAAATGTTTCCCATAAGGAGTCGTAGGAATGACATACTGTTTGCTGAAGTTGACTTGGTTTGGGTCTCCTGACATTCACATTATGTACTGGTTTACTGACTTCTTTGATGAGAAATGTTTCCCATAAAGAGTCGTAGGAATGACATACTGTTGCTGAATTTGACTTGGTTTGGGTCTCCTGACAATTACATTATAACTGGTTTATGACTGCTGATATGAAATGTTTCCCATAAAGAGTCATCTGAATAAACCTTATTTTGGTGGTTTTACTGGTTTGGAATATAAGGTTAACTATAACTGGTTTATGACTGCTGATGAGAAATGTTTCCCATAAAGAGTCGTGAATGACATACTGTTTCTTGCTGAGAACAGGTGGTTTGGGTCTCAGGGATTCGCATTATAACTGGTTTATGACTGCTGATGAGAAAAGTTTCCCATAAAGAGTCGTAGGAATGACATACTGTTTGCTGAAGTTGACTTGGTTTGGGTCTCCTGACATTCACATTATAACTGGTTTATGACTGCTGATGAGAAATGTTTCCCATAAGAAGTGTGGAGATGACATACTGTTTGCTGAATTTGACTTGGTTTGGGTCTCATTCACATTATAACTGGTTTATGACTGCTGATGAAATGTTTCCCATAAGAGTCGGCGAATGACATACTGTTTGCTGAAGTTGACTTGGTTTGGAGTCTCCTGACATTTCACATTATAACTGGTTTATGACTGCTGATGAGAAATGTTTCCAACAGAGTCGTAAGGAATGACATACTGTTTGCTGAAGGTGAATTGGTTTGGGTCTCCCAAGATTCGCATTATAACTGGTTTATAGCTGCTGATGAGGAAATGTTTCCCATAAAGAGTCGTAGGAATGACATACTGTTTGTGGAAGTTAGATGGTTTAGGTCTCCCGGGATTCGCATTATAACTGGTTTATGACTTATGATGAGAAAAGATTTCCCATAAAGGTCGTAGGAATGACACTGTTTGCTGAAGTTGACGTTTTGGGTCTCTGACCTTCACATTATAACTGGTTTATGACTGCTGATGAGAAATGTTTCCCATAAAGAGTCGTAGGAATGACATACTGTTTGCTGAATTTGACTTGGTTTGGGTCTCCTGACATTCACAATATAACTGGTTTATGACTGCTGATGAGAAATGTTTCCCATAAAGAGTCGTAGGAATGACATACTGTTTGAAGTTGACTTGGTTTGGGTCTCCTGTATGCACATTATAACTGGTTTATGACTGCCAGTGAAATGTTTCCCATGAGAGTCGTAGGAATAGCATACTGTTTTGCTGAAGTTGGAATTGGTTTGGTCTGCCCGGGATTCGCATTATAACTGGTTTATGACTGCTGATGAGAAATGTTTCCCGCTGAGAGTCGTGAGACAGCTGTTTGCTGAAGTTGAATTGGTTTGGGTCTCCCGGGATTCGCATTATAACTGGTTTATGACTGCTGATGAAAAGTTTCCCATAAAGAGTCGTAGAGATGACATACTGTTTGCTGAAGTTGACTTGGTTTGGGTCTCCCAGGATTCGCATTATAACTGGTTTATGGCTGCTGGTGATGAGAAATGTTTCCGCAAAGAGTCGTAGGAATGACATACTGTTTTTTTGCTGAAGTTGAATTGGTTTGGGTCTCCGGGATTCGCATTATAACTGGTTTATGACTGCTGATGAGAAGAAGTTTCCCATAAAGAGTCGTAGGAATGACATACTGTTTGCTGAAGTTGAATTGGTTTGGGTCTCCTGACATTCACATTATAACTGGTTTATGACTGCTGATGAAAATGTTTCCCATAAAGAGTCGTAGGAATGACATACTGTTTGCTGAAGTTGGCTGGTTTGGGTCTCCCGGGATTCGCATTATAACTGGTTTATGACTGCTGATGAGAAATGTTTCCCTTAAAGAGTCGTAGGAATGACATACTGTTTGCTGAAGTTGAATTGGTTTGGGTCTCTCCAGGATTCGCATTATAACTGGTTTATGACTGCACATTGAGAAATGTTTCCCATAAAGAGTCGTAGGAATGACATACTGTTTGCTGAAGTTGACTTGGTTTGGGTCTCTGGCTTATTCCGTCTTAACTGGTTTATGACTGCTGGTGAAATATTCCCATAAGGAATCGTAGGAATGACATACTGTTTGCTGAAATTGACTTGGTTTGGGTCTCCCGGAATTCGCATTATAACTGGTTTATGACTGCTGATGAGAAATGTTTCCCATAAGGTAGTAGGAATGACATACTGTTTGCTGAAGTTGAATTGGTTTGGTCTCCAGTTTGCAGTATAACTGGTTATGACTATAGTGAAAAAGTTTCCCATAAAGAGTCGTAGGAATGACATACTGTTTGCTGGTGGTGGTTTGGGTCTCCTGACATTCACATTTATAACTTTGTTTATGACTGCTGATGAGAAATGTTTCCCATAAAGGAGTCGTAGGAATGACGTACACTGTTTGCTGAAGTTGAATTGGTTTGGGTCTCCCGGGATTCGCATTATAACTGGTTTATGACTGCTGATGAGAAATGCCCATAAAGAGTCGTAGGAATGACATACTGTTTGCTGAAGTTGACTTGGTTTGGGTCTCCGGAAGTTCGCATTATAACTGGTTTATGACTGCTGATGAGAAATGTTTCCCATAAAGTCATGAGAATGACATACTGTTTGCTGAAGTTGAATTGGTTTGGGTCTCCCGGGATTCGCATTATAACTGGTTTATGACTGCTGATGAAAAGTTTCCCATAAAGAATCGTAGGAATGACATACTGTTTGCTGAAGTTGACTTGGTTTGGGTCTCCCGGATTCATTATAACTGGTTATGACTGCTGATGAAAATATTTCCCATAAAAGTCGTAGGAATGACATACTGTTTATGAAGTTGACTTGGTTTGGGTCTCCAGGATTCCGCTACTAACTGGTTTATGACTGCTGATGAGAAAAGTTTCCCACTGGAAGAGTCGTAGGAATGACATACTGTTTGCTGAGGCTGGATGGTTTGGGTCTACGACATTCCGTATAACTGGTTTATGACTGCTGATGAGAAATGTTTCCATAAAAAGAGTCAATGGGAATGACATACTGTTTGCTGAAGTTGACTTGGTTGGGGTCTCCGGGATTAAGTATAACTGGTTTATGACTGCTGATGAGAAATGTTTCCATAAAAGTCGTAGGAATGACATACTGTTTGCTGAAGTTGACTTGGTTGGTCTCTGACATTCACATTATAACTGGTTTATGACTGCTGATGAAAATATTCATATAAAAAGTGTTAGGAATGACATACTGTTTACTGAGGTCCAGTTGGTTTGGGTCTCTCCCGGGATTCGCATTATAACTGGTTTATGACTGCTGATGAGAAAAAGTTTCTAAGGAGTCGTAGGAATGACATGCACTGTTTACTGAAGTTGACTTGGTTGAATTATCCCAGGTTAACATTACTGGTTTATGACTGCTGATGAGAAATGTTTTAAAAGTCGTAGGAATGACATGCTGTTTGCTGAAGTTTGAATTGGTTTGGGTCTCCGGGATTCGCATTATAACTGGTTTATGACTGCTGATGAGAAAAGTTTCCCATAAAGAGTCGTAGGAATGACACTGTTTGCTGAAGTTGACTTGGTTTGGGTCTCTGACATTCTACACATTCTGTTTCTGGTTTATGACTGCTGATGAGAAATGTTTCCCATAAAGAGTCGTGAGAATGACATACTGTTTGCTGAAGTTGAATTGGTTTGGGTCTCAGGATTCGCATTATAACTGGTTTATGACTGCTGATGAAATGTTTCCCATAAGAGTCGTAGAGACCTTCTGTTTGCTGAAGTTGAATTGGTTTGGGGTCTCCAAGTTCGCATTATAACTGGTTTAATGTTGCTGGTAAATGTTTCCATAAAGGAGTCGTAGAATGATACTGTTTGCTGAAGTTGACTTGGTTTGGGTCTCTGACATTCACGGTATCTTCTGGTTTTATGACTGCTGATAGAAATGTTTCCCATAAAGAGTCGTAGGAATGACATACTGTTTGCTGAAGTTGAATTGGTTTGGGTCTCCCGGGATTCGCATTATAACTGGTTTATGGCTATGCAGTGAGAAATGTTTCCCATAAAAGATCGTAGGAATGACATACTGTTTTATGAAGTTGGAATTGGTTTGGTCTCTGGGATTCGCATTATAACTGGTTTATGACTGTAGATGAAAAGTTTCCACATAAGGAAGTCGTAGGGAATGACATACTGTTTGCTGAAGTTGACTTGGTTTGGGTCTCCCAGGATTCGCATTATCCTTTGGTTTATGACTGCTGATGAGAAATATTTCCCATAAGAGTCGTAAAGACCGACGCTGTTTGCTGAAGTTGAATTGGTTTGGATCCGGTTAACATTATAACATGGTTTATGACTGCTGATGAAGAAGTTTCCATAAAGAATTGGCTGGAATGACATACTGTTTGCTGAGGTGGAGTGGTTGGTCTGGGATTCGCATTATAACTGGTTTATGACTGCTGATGAAAATGTTACCTCAAGAGTCGTAGGTGTGCCCCTGTTTGCTGAAGTTGACTTGGTTTGGGTCTCCCGAGTTCGCACATTATAACTGGTTTATGACTGCTGATTGGAAATGTTACTAAAGTCAATAGGAATGACACTTTGTTGCTGAAGTTGACTTGGTTGGTCTCCAGGATTCGCATTATAACTTCGGTTTTGCCGACCTTTTCAGTGAGAAAAGTTTCCGCAAGAGTCGTAGGAATGACATACTGTTTGCTGAAGTTGACTTGGTTTGGGTCTCCCGGGATTCGCATTATAACTGGTTTATGACTGCTGATGAGAAATGTTCCCATAAAGAGTCGTAGGAATGACATACTGTTTGCTGAAGTTAGGGTGGTTGGGTCTCCCGGGATTCGCGGCTATAACTGGTTTATGACTGCTGATGAGGAAATGTTTCCCATAGAGTCATGGGAATGACACCTGTTTACTGAAGAGTTAGATGGTTTGGGTCTTCCCGGGATTCGCATTATAACTGGTTTATGACTGCTGATGAGAAAAAGTTTCTAAAAGTCGTAGGAATGACATACTGTTTGCTGAAGTTGACTTGGTTTGGGTCTCCTGACATACATTGAAAAACGTTTATGACTGCTGATGAGAAATGTTTCCCATAAAGAGTCGTAGGAATGACATACTGTTTGCTGAAGTTGACTTGGTTTGGGTCTCCTGACATTCATTATAACTGGTTTATGACTGCTGATGAGAAATGTTCCCATAAGAGTCATTGAGACTGACATACTGTTGCCTGAAGTTGACTTGGTTTGGGTCTCCTGACATTCACATTATAACTGGTTTATGACCCCTGATGAAGTATTTGAGAGTCATTAGTATTTATACTGTTGCTGAAGTTGACTTGGTTTGGGTCTCCTGACATTCACATTATAACTGGTTTATGACTGCTGATGAGAAATGTTTCCCATAAAGTGTAGGAATGACACTCTGTTTGCTGAAGTTGACTTGGTTTGGGTCTCACAACATTCACCGTTATCATGGTTTTTATGACTGCTAATGAAAATGTTTCCCACTAGGATCGTAAGAATGGTATACCTTTGCTGAAGTTGACTTGGTTTGGGTCTCCTGACATTCACATTACTCAACACAGTTTATGACTGCTGATGAGAAATGTTTTCCCATAGAGTCGTAGGAATGACATACTGTTCTTTGAAGTTGACTTGGTTTGGTCTCAGCAATTGCATTATAACTGGTTTATGACTGCTGATGAGAAATGTTTATAAGGAGTCGTAGGAATGACATACTGTTTGCTGAAGTTGACTTGGTTTGGGTCTCCTGACATTCACATTATAACTGGTTTCTGACTGCCTGAGTAAATGTTTCCCATGATCGTAGAGACTGGCCTTCTTTGGCACTGAAGTTGACTTCATTTAAGTCCTGGTGCATTATAACTGGTTTCCCACTTGACTGCTGATGAGAAATGTTTCCCATAGAGTCGTAGGAATGACATACTGTTTTTCAGAAGTTGAATTGGTTTGGGTCTCTAACCATTCGCATTATAACTGGTTTGCAGCTGCTGATGAAATCTTCCCATAGAGTCGTAGGAATGACATACTCTTTGCTGATTGACTTGGTTTGGGTCTCCTGACATTCACATTATAACTGGTTATGACCTTGCAGTGAAATGTTTCCCATAAAGAGTCATGAGAATGACATACTGTTTGCTGAAGTTGACTTGGTTTGGGTCATATGACATTCACATTATAACTGGTTTATGACTGCTGGTAGTGACACCATAAGGGAAGTCGTAGGAATGACATACTGTTTGCTGAAGTTGACTTGGTTTTGGGTCTCCTGACATTCACATTATAACTTCGTTTATGACTGCTGATGAGAAATCTTTCCCATAGAGTCGTGGGGAATGACATACTGTTTGCTGAAGTTGACTTGGTTTGGGTCTCCTGACATTCACATTATAACTGGTTTATGACTGCTGATGAGAAATGGCACTACATAAGGAGTCATAGGAATGACATACTGTTTACTGAAGTTGACTTGGTTTGGGTCTCTGACATTACATTATAACTGGTTTATGACTGCTGATGAGAAATGTTTCCATGAGTCAGTAAGGAATGACACTGCTGTTTGCTGAAGTTGACTTGGTTTGGGTCTCTGACATTCACATTATAACTGGTTTATGACTGCTGATGAGAAATGTTTCCATAAAGAGTCGTAGGAATGACATACTGTTTGCTGAAGTTGACTTGGTTTGGGTCTCCTGACATTTAAGCCATTATAACTGGTTTATGACTGCTAATGAGAAATGTTTCCCATAGAGTCGTAAGAATGACATACTGTTTGCTGAAGTTGACTTGGTTTGGGTCTCTGACATTCACATTCTAACTGGTTTATGACTGCTGATGAAATGTTTATAGAGTCGTAGGAATGACATACTGTTTGCTGAAGTTGACTTGGTTTGGGTCTCCTGACATTCACATTATAACTGGTTCATGACTGTGATGAGAAATGTTTCCCATAAAGAGTCGTAGGAATGACATACTGTTTGCTGGTGACTTGGTTTGGGTCTCCTGACATTCACATTATAACTGGTTTATGACTGCTGATGAGAAATGTTTCCCATAGAGTCGTAGGAATGACATACTGTTTGCTGAAGTTGACTTGGTTTGGGTCTCCTGACATTCACATTATAACTGGTTTATGACTGCTGATGAGAAATGTTTCCCATAGAGTCGTAGGAATGACATCTGTGCTGAAGTTGAATTGGTTTGGGTCTCCTGACA
>JBBBDQ010027176.1:0-11602 GCA_037127315.1 Ascarosepion bandense | reverse complement strand
TCTTTGAAGAAAGTATTAAAGCACTGAAGATCAAAGCCAGGGCCGTAGCGAGGAGAGGCGGTGCCATGTGGGACGTCCTGCTTGGATCTGCAGGGGAGGCGAAGGCCCTAATGGGAGTGGTCTTGGAAACCAAGACACTCCAAATCCATACAGAGTACATGGGTACTAAGAAACTTAAAATTACCCTGCATGGCGTCCCAATGGACATCGCCGAGGACCATATCGGTGCCTTTTTTGCCGGATATGGCAAAGTGTCAGAAGTCTCCTCGCTGCGGTCAAAGGCAGGCTTCTTAACGGGTGACATGACCCTCCAAGTGACCTTGACGAAGGAGAGGATTGAAAAGATCCCCAACATCATTACTTGCAGGGGTCGCAAGATATTTGTGATTGTGGAGGAAGAAAGCCGTGCTGTTGGGTCTGCGGGGCGGCGGAACATGTTGCCAAGGCTTGCCCGACGAAGAACCCACCCCCAAAGGCCCAAACAGCCAAGCAGCCGCAGCAAGAGGAAAAGGCAGGGGGAAAGGAGACGACTAAGACAGCAACACCAACTCCAGCACAGACTGTCAGTAGGGAGGGCGAGTGGCAGGTGGTCGGCAGAAAGAAGGCGAAGACTCCTTCCCCCGCGAAGGTGCCGCCCCCTGTCAAGACGCCTCCAAAACAGACTCCGGCAAAAGCAGCGTCCCCAGCTAAACAGAAGGCGTGCCCGGCAAAAGCGCCGTCTCTGGGCGGGGAGCCGGAAAAACAAAAGGAGCCCCCGGTAGAGGTCTCCCCTCCCGCCAAAACGCCGGCCAAACATGTACAGAAAAGGAGTCCCTCCCCCAAGAAGGTGGAGGAAATGGACGTGGAAAGGTCGGCGTCCTTAAAACGCGGAAGAGACGACGAGGAAGAGCAGCACGATAAACCCAAGAGTCGACGGAGGAGTAGGAGCGTGGAACGAAGAAGACACAGGGATAAATGTACATCTCTTCCGGTTTCCCCAGTTAGGTGCTCCTATGCGCAGAAAGCCAGGAGCCTGCCCTCTTCTCCACAGAAGGTGTCCCAGTCCCCGACCTTCGAGCTGACCTCCTTGAGAAGATCCACTACTCCTCTCCCTCCCCTTCCTCACTGCCCGGCCCCTACTCGGCATAAAAAGAAAAATGCCCTCCTCATGGGGATGCCCTCGCAGAAAATTAATGAAGACATTGGGTTAGAGTGGTCATCGCAAAGGAGAAATTTGCTCAAACCACTCCTAAAGCTTACTTCGGTGAAAGGACTAGCAAGACAACCCCTAGGAACTTTTCCCAGGCCCCAGGTGTCATTACCCTGATACGTAACACAGGAGGCAACCTGAGGGTCTGGGACCACATAGCTCAGGTTAAAGCATTACTCAAATATTAGAATGGTGCAGGAAGGCACCCCTGAATTAAAAAAAATGGCTAGAAATTGTGCTGGGAGGTTCCCATTTTGATCCACCCATGCTTATATAGGGTAATAAAACTCACTTACCCTACGGACGTCGGCGGTATTGTCCTGGACGGACGGATTACGTCCGATGTTGTACAGGGTCCTAGGACAGTCCGTCAGGGTCCCAACCGCAATTTTCCCCGTATGTGATTAGAGCCGTTGTTGCATGTTTTTCTTGTTCTCTTTCAGGCCTAAGAAATGTCTATCAAGATAGCCAGTTTGAATGCGTGTGGCCTGAGGGATCGGAGCAAGGCGGCTCGCCTGCTTCGTGACCTCTTGTCGTGCAGCGTGGATGTGGCCGCGATCAAGAGACTCACTTTGTTTGCGAAGTCGACTCGTGGTGTGCTGGATGACGACTTTGTCGTTTATTCAGCATATAGGGCTCGGCGGGCCAGAGGTGTTTCTTTGCTGGTTAAGCGTACCTGGACGCGAGGGTTGACCTTGTCCGTATCGGTGCCGAGGGCCAGTCGTAGCCGATATTGCAGTGAAAAGCAAGTCGTTCCGGCTGATTGCGGTTTATGCTTAAATGTTCAAGGTAGGCGTGTCTCTTTCTTTCAGCTGTTGGGAGCCCTTCATGGTGCATTCAACACGGCTAATCTTAGTTGGGGACTGGAATGCCATCCTAACCCCCAAATGGGATAGAGGGAGGGGCGCTAGCGGGTGGAGTGGTGATCGTAGCCTGGTCAATCTTGTCGGCGATTTTGGTCTCGTCGATAGATACCGGGTCGATCATCCGGAAGGAGCATGTGGACGTGGACGCGTAGTTGACCTCTACCCGGGTATCAGCGTACCTGGATAGGGTGTTAGTGAGAGAAGCCGACATAGACTTCTTAGGATGTCCAACGTTCCACTGGTTAGGCTACACGGATCACAAACTCGTTTGTGCCCGTGTGGTGTTGGGTACAGGCTAGGTTGGCTGGTTATTGGAAAGTTCAACCAGTCCTTACTGGACAGGCGGGACTTTCGTGACCAGCTGACAAAACTAGTTCAGCAGGCGTTAATTGGGCGAGTCATTGGGAGTAAGTGGTGGGTTAGTCCCAAGGACTCCCATTGGGTCTTTCGCCATAAAATATGGCCAGCGGCTCAACCTAGATAAGGCTGCGGAGGCAAAGACACTTAGAGCTAATTTCGCCCGGGCGGAGGCTGGTGGGGATTTAGAAATGGCCTTAGCCAGGGAGAGCCCTGGAGCGTTCATTAGCGGGCGCTACTGGGCCGGGTAATTGGGGCTAAGTTGACAAGATGTACACAAGCTGTGAAAATGGGCGCGGAACTGCGCAAGGAAGGAATTCGCCGAGCCGGCGGCCGGTACATTCGAGGTACGCGACCCGGAAGGACATCTCCTGGAGTCGACCGACGACATGTGCGAGGCGTTCAGCAGCATTTCGAACACCGATTTACCAAGGCCTGGTCTCCGTGACGAGGACTTTCATCTTGGCCCAGCTTTCCCCGGCTTTGCCGGCTAGGTGACTGGCTGCGAAGGGGAGATTACGGAGGACGAAATCTGCGGTAATGACTTTGAAGAGGTCGGCAGTGGCAAATCGCCAGGTTTGGATGGTTTGCCCTATGAATTGTATGAGGATGTCGCACCTTTTTGTCCCGCTCTTGGCAGTATTGTTCATGCTGGTTTTCGGCAGGGGTCCATCCCCGATCCGGATCACCAAGGCGTGATCACGCTGTTGAGAAAAGGCAAGAGGTTGGGAGGGAACTAGACGATTACAGGCCCATAACTCTGCTAAACACAGAGTTGAGAATTTTAGCCAAGATCTGACGAATCGCTTGCAGCTAGTTGCCGAGTCTCTGTTGGAACCGGATCAGACTTGTTCTGTGAGGGAGAACAATTCAGAGCAACCTGCACTTGATTCGCACGATCATAGAGGGTGAAGACGACGATGAGGCCGCGCTGATCGAGTTAGATCAGTCCAAGGCATTTGATAGGATTGACCATGGCACCTGGCTGCTGTCCTGCGGTGCGGATTCAAACCCGACCAGCCGCTGGATTAGCCTTCTGTATCGCTCCCCCAGGCTGTGGTACAGAGTGAACGGGAAGCTGTCGGGCGGCTGCGCTGTCTAGGTCGGTCCGACAGGGTTGTCCACTGTCTTCTCCTTTATGTCTTGGCATTGGGGGGCCCCTCCTTCGCCGGCTGAGGACGAGACGGGCAGTCCGGTCCTGCGTGGAATTGAAGTCCTGGCGGAGCTCGAGCCAGGGTTTCTGCGTACGCCGATGACGTAACGACCTTTGTGTCCTCCCATGAGGACTTAGAGCGGTACACCAGGCGCTTGTACGGTACGAAGGTGACAGGGGCAGAATTAACTGCGACAGTCATCCGGCTTGCGGTTAGGTGCCTGGAAGGGGGTTTCCTCCAGGGCCCTTCAGCTGGACGGACGGGCCATTCAAGCTCCTCAGAGTTTGGTTCGGTCCGGACTTACAACTGGAGAAAAACTGGTCAGAAGTACTGGCAAAGGTCGGCGCGTCGGTCAAGATTTGGCGTCGTGCGGGGTCTCTCCCGTGAAGGGCTTGGCGGAGGTGTGTAACGCCCTCTTTCCCATGATCCTTTACCGGCTGTCAGTACTTCCCCGCTGTGACGATCATGAGAAGGCGCTCGAGCGTTTGCTATTCTCCTGTCTTTGAAGGACGCAAACACATGGTCGACAAGGGAGTCTGTGCCTCCGTCCGTGTCAAGGGGTCTGGGATGCCACACTTGAGGCCACGTGCTCGCTTCAAGGTTGGCATTCCTCGAGCGCGTTAGAGGAAGATCGGTTGCTTGCGGGGGTAGTGAGGGACATGTTCCCTTGCCATGCATCGCCCCCGACCCTATGGCTGACCGTCAGGCCTTGGGTGCGACCGAAATTCCTCCTCGAATGTCTGGCGGCTTTACAGGCCATTCCCACGGTCCAGTGACCTTTCCCAGCCTAGGAAAATCTTCTATCGGGGATTAGTGGAGGGTGCCGTGAAGGATAAGCTGTGGAGTAAGCTCGGCATGTCGAGAGTGGGTACCGCTCTCATTGGTCTTGGGCAGCAGGTGCAGATTGGCTCAGCAACTCTGAGTTTTCTCTGACCTGGCGATTGGCTCGGAATGGTTTGTCTCTCAATGACAAGCGTTTCGCAATGGGCCTAGCGGATTTGCCAGATTGTGAACGTTGCAACCTTGGAATCAAGGGAACGTCTGCGCACGCCTTCTTCCATTGTTCGCGCGTTCGCCCGTTGTGGGCGCGGTGTCGGCGAGTTGACTGCTCGTATCGCGCCGCGAAATCGTGCTCATTGATCGCGCATACGCTGTGGACGATGTGTTGCCCCCCGTACTCTGGAGTGAAGCGGATAGTGTTTCTGACGCTGCTGGCTTCGGCTAGAATGGTGATATGGACGACGCGACTGGAGGAAGTCTTGCGGGGCGGTCGTCTTTTCGGATCGGGATCTAATCCGATATTTTGAGCACCAGCTCAAAATGAAGATTAGAACTGAACGGAAACAGCTGCACCGGTGAACTTGCGAGTGGATACATGCAGCAGGCCTGGTTCTTGCGACCGGGGCTAGCCTTGATTTTCTTTTAGATCTGCTAATCACATCGGGGGGGATTCCTTTGGAACCCTTCCCGTGGTTAAGGTAGATATTCTTTTGTGTACCTAGTTAATGTGAGTGTATGGGTTGTCCTAGCCTGTTCCCAGCTCCAATACTTTTGTTATGATCCAGTTCGAGATCCCCTTTGTCCATCGTTATTTTCTTCCGTTTTACTCTCGGCTGGGTCAGCCTTATATATTCCCCAGTCCAATTTATTTTAACCTGCTTCTCCTTTTCCCTGTGAAGAGAGCTACTTGATTTTGCCTTTAAAAGGGCTTGAGAATACGGTGGCCTCTTTAATTATGAAAGTGTGTTTGGGTCTTACTAACACTCTGTATATGATATTCATTTGAAATTGTTTTTATGTTGGGGATTTTCTGTTTCTTCATACCTTCATCATGTCATTTCATGTATAAATTTTTAAATCTATTTTTGTATTATATTTGTAAATAAGTCTTAAATTTTTATGTACATTTTGGGGCGTTTTTTAGGTCCCTGGTATGGTTTTTGCGGCATTTTGGTGTACGATATGTATGAGTGTTGATGGACAAATTCTTATGGTGATTGAGAAAATTGTAACGTATGTATGGGTCGTGAATCCGATTAGCTAGGTATAAGATAGAGTACTGAAGACCACCCCAAGTTTTGTACCCCCACCCATTTTTCGGCCTTGTGCCATAATTCTTTGTAATTAAAGAATAAATAAAACTAGCCATCCCCTCCCAGACTTTTTGTTTGTGTGGTGTTTGGCAAAAAAACCAGAGCGAAGCTTTTGTTCCACCGTGATATTAGCTATCAATTTGGTTTTGGGTTTGTTGCATTCCAGCCCGAGTTTATTGCTCGGGCCAGCGCAAAGTAGCGTCTAAACAACGCGAAACACCGGATTGCAACTACCCGGTGTTCGGCCACTTTGGTGGCAATGGCCTGTAATAGGCCGGAAGAAGTCGGTCCTCCCACCACGGCCTCGGTGGGAGGAAAGGAAGGTGACTGGAGTTTACCACCTAGGATCAACCTCGCTTCGGAAGTACCAGCAGTATCTCCCATACCTTCTACCTCTGGGTGGAATGGAGGTAGAATCACTACTAAGGGAGAGGAATACTATGCACAAATGAACCTTAAGTATGCGGAATTTATCAAGGGATCGGAACTGGTTTCGGTCCCTGAACAGTTAGCCCTAATAGAAGCCCGTATCATTACCCTGATAACAAAAGACCTTAAATCACATAAGCTAATTGGGGTCCCCAGGGATTCTTTTGAAGAAAGTATTAAAGCATTGAACATCAAAGCCAGGGCCGTAGCGAGGAGGGGCGGTGCCATGTGGGACGTCCTGCTTGGATCTGCAGGGGAGGCGAAGGCCCTAATGGGAGTAGTCATGGAAACTAAGACTCTCCAAATCCATACGGAGTATATGGGCACTAAGAAACTCAAAATTACCCTGCATGGCGTCCCAATGGACATCGCCGAGGACCATATCGGTGCCTTTTTTGCCGGATATGGCAAAGTGTCAAGAAGTCTCCTCGCTACGGTCAAAGGCAGGCTTCTTAACGGGTGACATGACCCTCCAAGTGACCTTGACGAAGGAGAGGATTGAAAAGATCCCCAACATCATTACTTGCAGGGGTCGCAAGATATTCGTGATTGTGGAGGAAGAAAGCCGGCCTGTTGGGTCTGTGGGGCGGCGGAAGAACATGTTGCCAAGACTTGTCCGACTAAGAACCCGCCCCCAAAGGCCCAAACAGGCCAAGCAGCCGCAGCAAGAAGAAAAGGCAGGGGGAAAGGAGACGACTAAGCCTGCAACACCAACTCCAGCTCAGACTGGCAATAAGGAGGGCGAGTGGCAGGTGGTCGGTAGAAGGAAGGCAAAGACTCCTTCTCCGGCAAAGACGTCGCCACCCGTCAAGACGCCTCCAAAACAGACTCCGGCAAAAGCAGCATCCCCGGCTAAACAGAAGGCGTGCCTGGCAAAAGCGCCGCCTCTGGGCGGGGGGCCGAAAAACAAAAGGAGCCCCGGTAGAGGTCCTCCCGCCGAAACGCCGGCCAAACATGAACAGAAGATAGCTTTTCCCCGAAGAAGGTGGAAGAAATGGACGTGGAAAGGTCGGCGTCCTTTAAAACGTGAGACGACGAAGAGGAGCACTGCTGAAAACCCAAGAGTCGACGGAGAGTAGGAGCGTGGAACGAAGAAAACACAGGGACAAATGCTCATCACTTCCGGTCTCCCCAATTAGGTGCTCCTACGCGCAGAAAGCCAGGAGCCTACCCTCTTCTCCACAGAAGGTGTCCCAGTCCCGACCTTGGAGCTGACCCCCTGAAAAGATCCACTACTCCCGCTCCCTCCCCTTCTCCGTTCCTGCCCCTACCCGACATAAAAAGAAAATTCCCCTTCCGCATGGGGATGCTCATGAAAATCAACGAGACATTGTGTCAGAATGGTCGTCGCAGAGGAGAAACTTACTGAAACCGCTTCTTAAGCTCACTGGTCAAGGGACTATCCACGGACGACCCCAAAAACTTTTCCTGGGCCCCAGGCGTCATTACCCTGATACGTAACACAGGAGGCAACCTGAGGGTCTGGGACCACATAGCGCAGGTTAAAAGCATTACTCAAATATTAGAATGGTGGCAGGGGAAGGCACCCCTGAATTAAAAAAAAATGGCTAGAAATTAAAGGAGGTTCCCGATTTTGATCCACCCATGCTTATATAGGGTAATAAAACTCACTTACCCTACGGACGTCGGCGGTATTGTCCTGGACGGACGGATTACGTCCGGATGTTGGTACAGAGTCCTTAGACAGTCCGTCGGGGTCCCAGCCACCAGAGATTTTTTCCCGTGTGTGATTAGTGCCGTTGTTGCATGTTTTTCTTTTTCTTTTTCAGATCTAAGAAATGTCTATTAAGATAGCCAGTTTGAATGCGTATGGCCTGAGGGATCGGCAAGGCGGCTCGCCTGCTTCGTGACCTCTGTCGCCGGTGATGTGGCCGCGATCCAAGAGACTCACTTTGTTTGCGAAGTCGACTCGTGTGTGCTGGATGACGACTTTGTCACCACATGGCGGGAGCCGGCGGGCCAGAGGTGTTTCTTTGCTGGTCAAGCGTACCCTGGACGCGAGGGTTGACCTTGTCCATGTCGGTGCCGAGGGCCGGCTGATCGTGGCCGATATTGCAGTGAAAAGCAAGTCGTTCCGGCTGATTGCGGTTTATGCGCCCAATGTTCAAGGTGAGCGTGTCTCTTTCTTTCGGCTGTTGGAGCCCTTCATGGCATTCAACACGCCAACCTTAGTTGGGGACTGGAATGCCATCCCAATCCCCCAAATGGAGATAGCGCTAGCGGGTGGAGTGGTGATCGTAGCCTGGTCAATCTTGTCGGCGATTTTGGGCTCGTCGATAGATACCGGGTCGATCATCCGGAAGGGAGCATGTGGACGTGGACGCGTAGTTGGCCCTCTACCCGGGTATCAGCGTACCTGGATAGGTGTTAGTGAGAGAAGCCGACATAGACTTCTTAGAATGTCCAACGTTCCACTGGTTAGGCTGACGGATCACAAACTCGCTTGTGCCCGTGTGGTGTTAGATTTTAGGGCTCAGGTTGGCTGGTTATTGGAAGTTCAACCAGTCCTTACTGGACAGGCGGGACTTTCGTGACCAGCTGACAAAACTAGTTCAGCGGGCGTTAATTGGGCGAGTCATTGGGAGTAAGTGGTGGGAGCATATTCAGACTCCATTAGGTCTTTCAAGCCACCAAATATAGCCAGCGGCTCCAACTGATAGCTGCGGAGGCAAAGACACTTAGAGCTAATTTCGCCCGGGCGGAGGCTGGTGGGGATTCCTAGAAATAGCCTTAGCCAGGGAGGCCCTGGAGCGTTCACCCGCGGGCGCTACATGGGCCAGGTAATTAGGGCTTAAGTTAAGCAAGATGTCTTCCGAAGTTGTGAAAATGGGCGGAACTGCGTGCAAGGAAGAAATTCGCCGAGCCGGCGACCGGTACATTCGAGAGGTACGCGACCCGGAGGGACATCTCCTTAGGTCGACCGACGACATGTGCGAGGCGTTCCGCAGCATTTCGAACACCGATTTACCAAGGAGCCTGGTCTCCGTGACGACTCGCAGCCGGCTTGACTTTCCCGGCTTTGCCGGCTGAAGCGGCTAGCTGCGAAGGGGAGATTACGGAGGACGAAATCTACGTGGCTTAGAAGAAGGTCGGCAGTGGCAAGTCGCCAGGTTTGGATGGTTTGCCCTATGAATTGTACTTGAGGATGTCGCACCTTTTTGTCCCGCTCTTGGCAGTCGTGTTCAACCACTGGTTTCGGCAGTCCATCCCCGGTCGGATCACCAGGGGCGTGATCACGCTGTTGAGAAATAAGAAGGTTGGGAGGGAACTAGACGATTACAGGCCCATAACTCTGCTAAACACAGAGTTAAAGATTTTGGCCAAGATCCCTGACGAATCGCTTGCAGCTAGTTGCCGAGTCTCTGTTGGAACCGGATCAGACTTGTTCTGTGAAGGGGAGAACAATTCAGAGCAACCTGCACTTGATCTTGGCACGATCATAGAGGGTGTAGAAGACGACGATGAGGCCGCGCTGATCAATTTAGATCAGTCCAAGGCATTTGATAGGATTGACCATGGCTACCTGGCTGCTGTCCTGCAGGCCGCCGGATTCAAACCCGACTTCAGCCGCTGGATTAGCTTCGTATCGCTCCCCGGGCTGTGGTACAGGTGAACGGAAGCTGTCGGGCGCTTTCGCGCTGTCTAGGTCGGTCCGACAGGGTTGTCCGTCTTTCCTTTATGTCTTGGCGTTGGAGCCCCTCCTCTGCCGGCTAAGGGACGAGACGGGCAGTCCGGTCCTGCGTGGAATTGAAGTCCCTGGCGGAGCTCGAGCCAGGGTTTCTGCGTACGCCGATGACGTAACGACCTTTGTGTCCTCCTGCAGGGACATAGAGGCGGTACACCAGGCGCTTGTACGGTACGAGAAGGTGACAGGGGCCAGAATTAACTGCGTACAAGTCATCCGGCTTATGGTTAGTGCCCGGAAGGGAGTTTCCTCCCTGTCTCTTCAGCTGGACGGACGGGCCGGTCAAGCCCCTCGGAGTTTGGTTCGGTCCGGACTTACAGCTGGAGAAAACTGGTCAGAAGTACTGGCAAAGGTCGGCGCGTCGGTCAAGATTTGGCGTCGACGGGGTCTCTCCGTGAAGGCCGGCGGAGGTGTGTAACACATACCTCTTTCCCATGATCCTTTACCGGCTGTCAGTACTTTTGTGACGATCATGAGAAGGCGCTCGAGCGTTTGCTATTCTCCTGTCTTTTGGAGAGGACGCAAACACATGGTCGACAAAGGAGTCTGTTGCTCACCGTCCGTCAGGGCCTGGGGATGCCACACTTGAGGAGCCACGTGCTCGCTTCAAGGTTGGCATTCCTTGCAAGGCGCGCGTTAGAGGAAGATCGGTTGCTTGCGGGGGTAGTGAGGGACATGTTCCCTTGCTCTTACCATCACGCCCTGACCCTATGGCTGACCGTCAGGCCTTGGGTGACCCGAAATTCCTCCTCGAATGTCTATGGCTTTACAGGCCATTCCACGGTCCAAGGACCCTTTTCACAGCCTAGGAAAATCTTCTATCGGGGATTAGTGGAGGGTGCCGTGAAGGATAAGCTGTGGAGTAAGCTCGGCATGTCGAGAGGGAGTACCGCCTTATTGATCAGGCGCCAGGTGCAGATTGGCTCAGCAACTCTGAGTTTTCTCTGACCTGGCGATTGGCTCGGAATGGTTTGTCTCTCAATGACAAGCGTTTCGCAATGGGCCTGGCGGATTTGCCAGATTGTGAACGTTGCAACCTTGGAATCAAGGAGACGTCTGCGCACGCCTTCTTCCATTGTTCGCGCGTTCGCCCGTTGTGGGCGCGTGTCGGCGAGTTGACTGCTCGTATCGCGCCGCGGTCAAATTATTGATCGCGCATACGCTGTGGACAACGTGTTGCCCCGTACTGGAGTGAAGCGGATGGTGTTTCGACGCTGCTGGCTTCGGCTAGAATGGTGATACGGACGACGCACTGGAGGAAGTCTTGCGGGGCGGTCGTCTTTCGGATCATAGATCTATCCGATATTTTGACAACGGCTCAAAAATGAAGATTAGAACTGAACGGAAACGGCTGCACCCGACAGACTTTTGGAAAGGTGGATACATGCAGCGAGCCTGGTTCGTGTGACCGGGGCTAGCCTTGATTTTCTTTTTTAGATCTGTTAATCACATCGGGGGGATTCCTTTGGAACCCTTCCTTGGTTAAGGAGATATTCTTTGTGTACCTAGTTACTGTGAGTGTATGGGTTGTCCTAGCCTGTCTTGGCTCCAATACTTTTGTTATGATCCAGTTCGAGATCCCTTGTCCATCGTTATTTTGTCCCGTTTTACCTTGGCTATCAGTCTATATTCCCAGTCCAATTTATTTTAACTGCCTTCTCCTTTTCCCTGTAGAAAGAGAGCTACTGGATTTTGCCTTTTAAGGCAGAATACAGTGGCCTTTAATTATGAGGGTGTGTTTGGGTCTTACTAACACCATGTATATGATGTTCATTTGTAATTGTTTTTAGTTTGGGGCTTTTTGTTTC
>JBBBDQ010027165.1:0-29653 GCA_037127315.1 Ascarosepion bandense | reverse complement strand
GTTTTCCAGCCCGAGTTTATTGCTCGGGCCAGCGTAAAAGTAGTGTTCTTCGGAACGCGAAACACCGGGAAGCAGTTGTCCACCTCGTGGCATGGCCACGGCCTAGCCACTTCCCCCCTGTTCGTTGGAAGAGCCTAGTGGAGTAGTTGTTCCGCAGTGATATCTGCTCGCACTTTGTCTCTTGGACAACTGATTTCCAGCCCGAGTTCATTGCTCGGGCCAGCGTAAAGTAGCGGTTTCTTTGAAAACGCGAAACACCGGAAAGAAGTTGTCCGGTGATCGGTCACTTTTGTGGCATGGCCACAGAAGGACCGGGGGAAGTCGGCACTCCCACCACGGCGTCGGTGGGAGACTGGCAACTGTGTGACGCAGACGACGACGACGTCATAGCCCGCACCATGACCGAGTGGGAGAGCATGCTGTTCGGCTCCCCCACACCAGCGGAGGCGGCGGCGGCCACACTGTCAGCAGCGACCGGACCAGCAGCGGCGACTGCACCTGCAGCAGAGACCACCCCAGCAGCGGCGACTGCACCTGCAGCAGCGACCAGACCAGCAGCGGCGACTGCACCTGCAGCAGCGACCACCCCAGCAGCGGCGACTGCACCTGCAGCAGCGACCAATCCAGCAGCGGCGACTGCACCTGCAGCAGCGACCAATCCAGCAGCGGCGACTGCAGCAGCAACCAAACGTGCAGCAGCAGCAGCAACCAAACCTGCTCCAGCGACCGGATCTGCAGCAGCGTCCAGACCGGCGGCAACTGCAGCAGCAACACCCCCGCCGGCACGGACAGCAGCAGCAGCAGCAGCACCAGCGTCCCCCTTACCTTCGACCTCCGGCTGGAAGGGAGGCAAGAAGATGACGCGTAAAGACGAGGACTATTACCAGTCCATCCAGAAGGATTACGCGGACTACATCAGGGGGACGGAGCTCGTCTCGAAGCCGGACCACTTGGCGCAGATCGAGGCGAGAGTCATCACCCTGATCACCAAAGACCTGAAGACCAAGAAACTGATCGGCGTCCCCAGGGATACGTTCGAGGAGGGACTGCAGACACTGAAGATCAGAGCCAGGGCCGTAGCGAGGAGAAGCAACACCACGTGGGACGTCCTGCTCGGCTCCGCCGAAGAAGCCAAGAACTTAATCGGCGTGGTTCTGGAAACCAAAACGCTCCAGTTCCACACGGAGTACATGGGCACGAAGAAGGTGAAAATCACGCTGCACGGCGTCCCCATGGACATTGATGAAGATCACGTCGGCGCCTTCTTCGTGCAATATGGAAGGGTGGCCGAAGTCTCCTCGCTGCGGTCGAAAGCAGGATTCCTCACGGGAGACATGACCCTGCAGGTGACCCTGAACAAGGAAAACATCGCCAAGATCCCCAACATCCTCACCTGCAGGGGTCGCGCCATCTACGTCATCGTAGAAGGCAGGAAGCCGTGCTGTTGGGTCTGCGGGTCGGCGGAGCACGTGGCAAAGGCGTGCCCAACCAAGAATCCGGCCCCAAAGGCCCAACCAGCCCAACCAGTCAAGCAGCAACCGGCGGCGCAGGAGAAGGATGGCGGAAAACAAGCACAACCTACGCAGTCTCCCGTGAGCAACAAGGACGGCGAATGGCAGGTGGTGGCCAGGAAGAAAGCTAAAAAACCTTCCCGGACAATGTGCCGCCACCTGTCAAGACGCCTGCCAAGCAGACCCCGGTGGGGCTGTCGACTCCGACCAAACCAAGGGAGTCCCCGGCAAAGGCGCCGGCAAAACCAAAGGAGGTGTCTCCTCCCAAACAGAGGAAGGCAAGAAGTCCTTCCCCCCAGCAAATGGAAGTACAAAGGACACCCTCCCTGAAACGTGGGAGAGAGGAAGAGGCAGAGGAGCAGCACAACAACACAAAGGCCAGGAGAAGGAGCCGGAGCAACGAAAGGAGGCCGCGAGCCGAAAAATGCAGCTCTCTACCAGTGTCTCCGGTTAAACAGACTTATGCACTAAAGGTAAGAAGTCTTCCTTCATCCCCGCAAAAAGCCTCCCAGTCCCCAGTCTTTAAACTGACCCCCCTGAAATCATGTACTTTAACCCCCACTCCCTCCCCTCCTCCTATGTCCACTCCCTCTCGGGCAAAAAAGAAAAAAGCCCTGCCCCAAGGGGAAGCACTCCTTAAAGTGAGTGAGGACGTTGCCTCTGAGTGGTCATCTCAGAGGCGAAAACTTTTAAAGCCCCTGCTGAGGCTGTCTTCAGTGGAGGGCAAGAACACTGAAAATCCCAGAAACTTTCCCCAGGCCCCAGGTGTCATCACCCTGGTGAGGAACACCGGTGGCAACCTGAGGGTCTGGGACCACATCCACGAAGCAAAAAGACATTTTTCGAAAATAACTATGGTTCAGCACAACACACCTGAACTCAAAAAAATGGAAAAAAATTGTTCGGGGAGGTCCCCTGTTTTACTCCACCCCAGTCTCTATAGGGTAGTAAAACTAACATACCCCACGGACGTTGGCGGCATTGTCCTAGACGGACGGATTACGTCCGATGTAGGAACGGGTTCCCTAGGACAGTCCGTCGGGGTCCTATCTGCTAGGGATTTCCGTCCCGTATGTGACTAGTATTTTTGTTGCATGTTTTTGTTGTTTTTCCTTTTCAGAACTAAATCATGTCTATTAAGATAGCCAGCATAAATGCGAATGGCCTGAGGGATCGGGGTAAGGCGGCTCGCCTACTTCGTGACCTCTTGTCGTTCGGCGTGGATGTGGCCGCGATCCAAGAGACTCACTTTGTTTGCGAAGTCGACTCGTGTGTGCTGTCTAACGACTATGTCGTCTATTCAGCATATGGGAGCCGGCATGCCAGAGGTGTTTCTTTGCTGGTCAAGCGTACCCTGGATGCGAGGATCGACCTTGTCCATGTCGGTGCCGAGGGCCGGCTGATCGTGGCAGATATTGCAGTGAAAAGCAAATCGTTCCGGCTGATTGCGGTTTATGCGCCCAATGTCCCAGGTGAGCGTGTCTCTTTCTTTCGGCTGTTGGAGCCCTTCATGGTGCATTCAACACGGCTAATCTTAGTTGGGGACTGGAATGCCGTCCTAACCCCCAAATGGGATAGAGGAAGGGGCGCTAGCGGGTGGAGTGGTGATCGTAGCCTGGTTGATCTGATCGGCGAATTTGGTCTCGTCGATAGATACCGGGTCGATCATCCGGATGGGAGCATGTGGACGTGGACGCATAGTTGGCCTTCTACCCGGGTATCCGCGTACCTGGATAGGATGTTAGTCAGAGAAGCCGACATAGACTTCTTAGAATGTCCAACGTTCCACTGGTTAGGCTACTCGGACCACAAACTCGTTTGTGCCCGGGTGGTGCTAGACTTTAGGCCTAGGTTGGCTGGTTATTGGAAGTTCAATCAGTCCTTATTGGACAGACGGGACTTTCGTGACCAGCTGACAAAACTAGTTCAGCGGGAATTAACTGGGCGAGTCATTGGGAGTAGGTGGTGGGTTAACCTTAAGGACACCATTAGGTCTTTCGCCACCAAATATAGCCAGCGGCTCAACCTAGATAAGGCTGCGGAGGCAAAGACACTTAGTGCTAATTTCACCCGGGCGGAGGCTGGAGGGGATCCCCTAGAGATAGCCTTAGCCAGGGAGGCCCTGGAGCGCTCGACCAGCGGGCGCTACATGGGTCAGGTAATTAGGGCTAAGTTAAGCAAGATGTCTTCTCCGAAGCTGGGGAACATGGCAGAACTGCGCAAGGAAGAAATTCGCCAGGCCGGCGACCGGTACAATTCGAGGTACGCGACCTGGAGGGACATCTCCTAAGGTCCACCAACGACATGTGCGAGGCGTTCCCGGGTGGCATTTCGAACACCGATTTACACAAGGAGCCTGACTCCGTGGACGAGGAGTTTCGCAGCTATTTGGCCGACTTTCCCGGCTTTGCCGAAGAAGCGGCTGTTAGCTGCGAAGGGGAGATTACGGAGATCGAAACGCCGGCTTGGTGGTCCTGCAGCAGAAAGTCGCCAGCTTTGGTGGTTTTCGCCCTATGAAATGACCTGGAGGATGTCAGAACCTGTACGTCCAAGCTCTGCTGTCGTGTTCAACCACTATTTGCAGAGAATCATCCTTGTCGACCGTCAGGGGCGGACGCCACAATAGGTATAAGAAGGTTGAGGAACTAGATAAGCCGCATCCCTGCTGGTGTTAGAACACAGAGTTAAAGATTTGGCCAAGATCCTGACGGGCTTGCAGCTAGTTGAGTCTCTGTTGGGGACCGGATCAGACTTGCTCTGGTGAAGGGACGAACAATTCAGAGCAACCTGCACTTCTGATTCGCACGATCGTAGAGGGTGTAGAAGACGATGAGGCCGCGCTGATCAATTTGATCAGTCCAAGGCATTTGATAGGATTGACCATGGCTACCCGGCTGCCGTCCTGCAGGCCGCCGGATTCAAACCCGACTTCAGCCGCTGGATTAGCCCTTTCGTATCGCTCTCAAGGCTGTGGTACAGGTGAACGGGAAGCTGTCGGGCGTTGCGCTGTTCAGGTCGGTCCGACAGGGTCATTCCACTGCTCCTCTCTCCTTACGTCCTGGCGTTGAGCCCTCCTCTGCCGCCAAGGGACGAGACGGGCAGTCCGGTCCTACGTGGAATCGTGGTGTCCCTGGCGGAGCCCGGGACAGGGTTTCCGCGTACGCCGATGACGTAACGACCTTTGTGTCCTCCGCAGGGATATAGAGGCGGCAGCAGGCGCTTGCATGGTACGAGAAGGTGACAGGGGTTAGAAACTGGAATCCGCGCACGTCCTCCACGAAGGTGCTGTGCGCCTCGTAGCGTGCTTCTCCCGGGCCTCTTCGACGGGACGGACGGGGTCGGCCAAGCCTCGGAGCTTGGTTCGGTCCGGACTTACAGTTGGAGAAAAACTGGTCTGAAGTACTGGCAAAGGTCGGCGCGTCGGTCAAGGTTTGGCGTCGACGGGCCCTCCGTGAAGGGCTTGGCGGAGGTGTGCAACACATACCTCTTTCCCATGATCCTTTACCGGCTGTCAGTACTTCCCCTTTGTGACGATCATGAGAAGGCGCTCGAGCGTTTGCTATTCTCCTGCCTGTGGAGAGGACGCAAACACATGGTCGACAAAGGAGTCTGTTGCCTCCGTCCGTGTCAAGGGGGTCTGGGGGATGCCACACTGGAGGAGCCACGTGCTCGCTTCGAGGTTGGCATTTCTCAGGCGCGCGCGTTGGAGGAAGATCGGTTGCTTGGTGGGGGTAGTGAGGGACATGTTCCCTTGCCTTACCCCTATCGCTCCCCCGACCCTATGGCCGACCGTCAGGCCTTGGGTGCGACCGAAATTCTGCTCGAATGTCTGGCGGCCTTACAGGCCATTCCTCGACGGTCCAGTGACCTTCACAGCCCAGGGAAACTCTTCTATCGGGGATTAGTGGAGGGTGCCGTGAAGGATGTAAGCTGTGGAGTAAGCTGGCATGTCGAGAGTGGAGTACCGCTCTCATTGGTCTTGGGCGCCAGGTGCGGGGATTGGCTCAGCAACTCTTGAGTTTTCCTGGACCTGGCGATTGGCTCGGAATGGTTTGTCGCTCAATGACAAGCGTTTCGCAATGGCCTGGCGGATTTGCCAGATTGTGAACGCTGCAACCTTGGAATTAAGGAGACGTCGGCGCACGCCTTCTTCCATTGTTCGCGCGTTCGCCCGTTGTGGGCGCGTGTCGGCGAGTTGATCACCAGCCTCGCCGCGGAGCTTGTGCTCATTGATCGCGCATACGCTGTGGACAATGTGTCGCCCCCGTACTCTGGTGTGAAGCGGATGGTGTTTCTGTCGCTACTGGCCACGGCTAGAATGGTGATTTGGATGACGCGTCTGATGGAAGTCTTGCGGGGAGGTCGTTCGGATCAGGATAATCCGATATTTTGAGCACCAGCTCAAATGAAGATTAGAACTGAACGGAAACGGCTGCACCGACAGACTTAGCAAAAGGTGGATATATGCAGCGAGCCTGGTTCGTGACTGGGGCTAGCCTTTGATTTTCTTTTTAGTTCTGCCACAAGTCACATCGGGGCGGATTCCTCTGAACCCCTCCCGCGGTTAAGGTTAGCTTTCTTTGTATACCTAGTTAATGTGAGTGAATGTATTTGTCCTAGCCTGTTCCCCACCCATTGCTTGTTATGATCCAGTTCGAGATTCCCACTGTCCATTATTATTTTGTCCCGTTTTATTCTCGGCTGGGTCAGCCTTATATATTCTCCAGTCCAATTTATTTTTGTACCCAGCTTCTCCATTCCCCTTAGAAAGAGAGCGGCTTGATTTTGTCTCTACAGGCAGAATACAGTGGCCTCTTTAATTACGAGGGTGTGTTTGGGTCTTACTAACATTTTGTATAAATATTCATTTGAAATTGTTTTTTGTTTTGGGGATTTTTTGTTTCTTCATACCCCTCCCCATCATATCATCTCATGTACAAATGTTAAAATCTATTTTTGTACTATAATTGTAAATAGTCACAAATTTTTATGTACAAATTTTAAAATCTATTTTTGTAAATAATCACAAATTTTTATGTACATTTGGGGCGTTTTTGTAGGTCCCCGGTATGTTTTTGCGATATTTTGGTGCTAGATAAGTACGAGTGTTGATGGACAAATTCTTATGGTGAATGAGAATCATTGTAACGTACGCATGGGTCGTGATTCTGATTAGCTAGGTATAGGACATAGTAACTGAAGACCACCCCAAGTTTTGTTCCCCCTCCCACCTTTCGGCCTTGAGCCATAATTCATGTAAAAATGAATAAATAAAACCAACCACCCCCCACCCGGGATTTTGTGTTGTTTTTTGCTGACCAAGATCAAAGCGTAGCATTTGTTCCGCAGTGATATTTGCCATTGCTTTGTGTCTTGGGCAACTGTTTTCCAGCCGAGTTATTGCTCGAATAGCAGCCAAAGTAGTGTTCTTCGGAGCGCGGAAACACCGGGAGAAGCAGTTGTCCCCCTCGCGCGTAGCCACGGCCTAGCCACTTCCCCCCTGTTCGTTGGAAGAGCCTAGTGGGTTGTTCCGCAGTGATATCTGCTCACTTTGTCTCTTGGACAACTGATTTCCGGCCAGTTCATTGCTCGGGCCCAGCGTAAAGTAACGGTTTCTTCAGCGCGGGAAACACCAGAAGAAGTTGTCCGGTGATCAGTCCTTGCTGACGGCATGGCCACAGAGAGGACCGGGGGGTAACCTCCACGGCGTCGGTGGGGGACTGGCAACTGTGTGACGCAGACGACGACGACGTCATAGCCCGCACCATGACCGAGTGGGAGAGCATGCTGTTCGGCTCCCCCACACCAGCGGAGGCGGCGGCAGCCACCGCTGTCAGCAGCGACCACGCAGCAGCGGCGACTGCACCTGCGGCAGAGACCGCGGCAGCGGCGACTGCACCAGCAGCGACCAGACCAGCAGCGGCGACTGCACCTGCAGCGCAGCGACCACCCAGCGGCGGCGACTGCACCTGCAGCAGCGACCAATCCGGCAGCAGCGACTGCACCTGCTCGAACGACCAATCAGCAGCGGCGACCCGGCAGCAACCAAACGTGCAGCGGCAGCAGCAGCCAAACCTGCTCCAGCGACCGGATCTGCAGCAGCGTCCAGACCGGCAGCAACTGCAGCAGCAACACCCCCGCCGGCACGGACAGCAGCGGCAACGGCAGCAGCAGCACCAGCGTCCCCCTTACCCTCGACCTCTGGGTGGAAAGGAGGCAAGAAGATCACGCGTAAGGACGAGGACTATTACCAGTCCATCCAAAAGGATTACGCGGACTACATCGAGGGGACGGGCTCGTCTCGAAGCCGGACCACTTGTACAGATCGAGGCAGGGGTCATCACCCTGATCACCAAGGACCTGAAGACCAAGAAACTGATCGGCGTCCCCAGGGATACGTTCGAGGAGGGACTGCAGACACTGAAGATCAGAGCCAGGGCCGTAGCGAGGAGAAGCAACACCACGTGGGACGTCCTGTGGCTCGGCGATGAAGCCAAGAACTTAATCGGCGTGGTTCTGGAAACCAAAACGCTTTCCAGTTCCCGCACGGAGTACATGGGCACGAAGAAGGTGCGTCACGCTGCACGGCGTCCCCATGGACGTGCATTGAAGATCGTCGGCGCCTTCTTCGTGCAATATGGAAAGGGTGGCCGAAGTCTCCTCGCTGCGGTCAAGCAGGATTCCTCACGGGAGACATGACCCTGCAGGTGACCCTGGACAAGGAAAACATCGCAAAGATCCCCAACATCCTCACCTACAGGGGTCGCGCCATCTTCGTCATCGTAGAAGGCAGGAAGCCGTGCTGTTGGGTCTGCGGGTCGGCGGAGCACGTGGCAAAAGCGTGCCCAACCAAGAATCCGGCCCTAAAGGCCCAACCGGCCAACCGGTCAAGCGGCAACCGGCGGCGCAGAGGAAGGATGGCGGAAAGCAAGCACAACCTACGCAGTCTCCCGTGACCAGCAGAGCAGCGAATGGCAGGTGGTGGCCAGGAAGAAAGCCAAAAAACCTTCCCCGGACAATGTGCCGCCACCTGTCAAGAGCGCCGCCAAGCAGACCCCGGTGGGGCATCTGGCTCCTACCAAACCTAAGGAGTCCCGGCGAAGGCGCCGACGAGCAAAGGAGGTGTCTCCTCCCAAACAGAGGAAGGCAAGAAGTCCTTCCCCCCAGCAAATGGAGAGTACAAAGGACACCCTCCCTGAAACGTGGGAGAGAGGAAGAGGCAGAGGAGCAGCACAACAACACAAAGGCCAGGAGAAGGAGCCGGAGCAACGAAAGAGGCCGCGAGCCGAAAATGCAGCTCTCTACCAGTGTCTCCAGTTAACTGAACATGCACTAAAGTGAGAAGTCTTCCTTCATCCCCGCAAAAAAGCCTCCCAGTCCCCAGTCTTTAAACTGACCCCCACAGAAATCTTGTGCTTTAACCCCCACTCCCTCCTCCTCCTCTGTCCACTCCCTCTCGGGTAAAAAAGAAAAAGCCCTGCCCCCAAGGGGAAAGCACTCCTTAAAGTGAGTGAGGACGTTGCCTCTGAGTGGTCATCTCAGGGAGGCAGAAAGCTCTTAAAGCCCCTGCTGAGGCTGACCTCAATGGAGGCAAGAACACAGAAAATCCCAGAAACTTTCCCCAGGCCCCAGGTGTCATCACCCTGGTGAGGAACACCAGTGGCAACCTGAGGGTCTGGGATCACATCCACAAGCAAAGAGACATTTTGCAAAGTTACCATGGTTCAGCACAACACACCTGAACTCAAAAAAATGGAAAAAAAATTGTTCAGGGAGGTCCCCTGTTTACTCCACCCCAGTCTCTATGGAGTAGTAAAACTAACACTTACGGACGTTGGCGGCATTGTCCTAGACGGACGGATTACGTCCGTCGCGGGAACGGGTTCCTAGGACAGTCCGTCGGGGTCCTCTGCTAGGGATTTCCGTCCCGTATGTGACTAGTATTTTTGTTGCATGTTTTTGTTGTTTTTCCTTTTCAGAACTAAATCATGTCTATTAAGATAGCCAACTTAAATGCAGATAGCCTGAGGGATCGGGAAGTAGGAGCGGCTCGCCTGCTTCGCGGCCCTCTTGTCGTTCGGCGTGGATGTGGCCGCGATCGGGAACTCACTTTGTTTGCAGAAGTCGACTCGTGTGTGCTGTCTAACGACTGTGTCGTCTATTCAGCAGCAAGACCCGGCATACCCGAAGTGTTCTTGCTGGTCAAGCGTACCCTGGACGCGAGGATCGACCTTGTCCATGTCGGTGCCGAGGGCCGGCTGATCGTGGCAGATATTGCGGTGAAAAGCAAATCGTTCCGGCTAGGATTGCGGTTTATGCGCCCAATGTCCCAGGTGAGCGTGTCTCTTTCTTTCGGCTGTTGGAGCCCTTCATGGTGCATTCAACACGGCTAATCTTAGTTGGGGACTGGAATACCGTCCTACGCCCCAAATGGGATAGAGGAAGGGGCGCTAGCGGGTGGAGTGGTGATCGTAGCCTGGTTGATCTGATCGGCGAATTTGAGGTCTCGTCGATGAATGCCGAGTCGATCATCCGGATGGCAGGAGCATGTGGACGTGGACGCATAGTTGGCCTTCTACCCGGGTATCCGCGTACCTGGATAGGATGTTAGTCAGAGAAGCCGACATAGACTTCTTAGAATGTCAACGTTCCACTGGCTAGGCTACTCGGACCACAAACTCGTTTGTACCCGGGGTCAATGATGAACTTTAGGCCTAGGTTGGCTGGTTGACCCAGGTTCAATCAGTCCTTATTGGACGGGCGGGACTTTCGACCAGCTGACAAAGCTAGTTCAGCGGGAATTAACTGAGGCGAGTCATTGGGAGTAGGTGGTGGGTTAACCTTAAGGACACCATTGAGTCTTTCGCCACCAAATATGGCCAGCACTCGGCCTAGATAAGGCTGCGGAGGCAAAGACACTTGGTGCTAGCTGTTCACCCGGGCGGAGGCTGGAGGATCCCCTAGAGATAGCCTTAGCCAGGAGGCCCTGGAAGCGTTCGACTAGCGGGCGCTACATGGGTCAGGTAATTAGGGCGGCTAAGTTAAGCAAGATGTCTTCCGAAGCTGGCATGAACATGGGCGCAGAACTGCGCAAGGAAGAAATTCGCCAGGCCGGCGACCGGTACATTCGGGGAGGTACGCGACCCGGAGGGACATCTCCTAAGGTCACCAACGACATGTGCGAGGCGTTCCGGCAACATTTCGGAGCACCGATTTACAAGGAGCCTGGACTCCGTGACGGGGAGTTTCGCAGCTATTTGGCTGACTTTCCCGGCTTTTGCCGGCTGAAGCGGCTAGCTGCGAAGGGAGATTACGGAGGACGAAATCTACGTGGCTTTGAAGAAGGTCGGCAGAGGCAAGTCGCCAGGCTTGGATGGTTTACCCCTATGAAATGTACTTGAGGATGTCGCACCTTTTGTCCCGCTCTTGGCTGTCGTGTTCAACCACTGGTTTCGGCAGGGGTCCATCCCAGTCGGATCACCAGGGGCGTGATCACGCTGTTGAAAAGGCAGAAGGTTGGGAGGGAACTAGATGATTACGGGCCCATAACTCTGCTAAACACAGAGTTAAAGATTTTGTAGGAATCCTGACGAATCGCTTGCAGCTAGTTGCCGAGTCTCTGTTGGGACCGGATCAGACTTGTTCTGTGAGGACGAACAATTCAGAGCAACCTGCACTTGATTCGCACGATCGTAGAGGGTGTAGAAGACAGCGATGAGGCCCGCGCTGATCAATTTGGATCAGTCCAAGGCATTTGATAGGATTGACCATGGCTACCTGGCTGCTGTCCTGCAGGCCGCCGGATTCAAACCCGACTTCAGCCGCTGGATTAGCCTTCTGTATCATCGCTCCCCAAGGCTGTGGTACAGGTGAACGGGAAACTGTCTGGCACTTTCGCTACCGTCCGATCTGGTAGAGGTTGTCCACTGTCTTCTCTCCTTTACGTCCTGGCGTTGGAGCCCCTCCTTCGCCGGCTAAGGGACGAGACGGGCAGTCCGGTCCCTCGTGGAATCGCAGTCCTGGCGGAGCTCGAGCCAGGGTTTCCGCGTACGCGATGACGTAACGACCTTTGTGTCCTCCGCAGGGTTATAGAGCGGTAGCAGGCGCTTGTACGGTACGAGAAGGTGACAGGGGCCAGAATTAACTGCGACAAGTCTTCCGGCTTGCGGTTAGGCGCGGAAGGTGTTTCCCTCCAGGGCCCGCTTCGACTGAATGAGCCCACGGGCCGGTCAAACTCCTCCGGAGTTTGGTTCGGTCCGGACTTACAGTTGGAGAAAAACTGGTCTGAAGTACTGGCAAAGGTCGGCGCGTCGGTCAAGGTTTGCGCGTCGTGAGTCTCTCCGTGAAGGGCTTGGCGGAGGTGTACCTTTGCCACCTCTTTCCCATGATCCTTTACCGGCTGTCGTGCTTCCCCTTTTGTGAACGCGATCATGAGAAGGCGCTCGAGCGTTTGCCTTATTCTCCTGCCTGTGGAGAGGACGCAAACACATGGTCGCTCAGAGTCTGTTACCTCCGTCCGTGTCAGGGGGTCTGGGGATGCCACACTTGAGCCACGTGCTCGCTTCGAGGTTGGCATTTCTCGAGCGCGCGTTGGAGGAAGATCGGTTGCTTGCGGGGGGTAGTGAGGGACATGTTCCCTTGCCTTACCATCGCTCCCCGACCCTATGGCTGACCGTCGAGCCTTGGGTGCGACGAAATTCCTGCTCAGTGTCTGGCAGCCTTACAGGCCATTCCACGGTCCAGTGACCTTTCACAGCCTAGGAAACTCTTCTATCGGGGATTAGTGGAGGGTGCCACGTGAAGGATAAGCTGTGGAGTAAGCTCGGCATGTCGAGAGTGGAGTACCGCTCTCATTGGTCTTGGGCGCCGGGTGCGGGGATTAGCTCAGCAACTCTGAGTTCTCTCTGACCTGGCGATTGGCTCGGAATGGTTTGTCGCTCAATGACAAGCGTTTCGCAATGGGCCTGGCGGATTTGCCAGATTGTAGACGACCTGACAACCGGAATCAAGGGGCAATCAGCGCACGCCTTCTTCCATTGTTCGCGCGTTCGCCCGTTGTAGGCGCGCGTGTGTGAGTTGACTGCTCGTATCTCGCCGCGGGAGCTTGTGCTCATTGATCGCGCATACGCTGTGGACAATGTGTCATTGTCTCTGGTGTGAAGCGGATGGTGTTTCTGTCGCTACTGGCCACAGCTGGAGATGGTGATTTGGATGACGCGTCTGGAGGGAGTCTTGCGGGGAGTCGTCTTTCGGATCAGGATCTAATCCGATATTTTGAGCACCAGCTCAAAATGAAGATTGAACTGAACGGGAAACGGCTGCACCCGACAGACTGTAAAGGTGGATATATGCAGCGAGCCTGGTTCGTGTGACCGGGGCTAACTTGATTTTTCTTTTTTAGTTCTGCCAAGTCACATCGGGGTGGATTCCTCTGGAACCCCTCACCCAGTTGGGTTAGCTTTCTTTTGTATACCTAGTTAATGTGAGTGAATGTATTTGTATCCTAGCCTGTTCCCGGCTCCATTGCTTTTGTTATGATCGGATTCGAGATTCCCACTGTCCATTATTATTTTGTCCCGTTTTATTCTCGGCTGGGTCAGCCTTATATATTCTCCAGTCCAATTTAGTTTTGTACCCAGCTTCTCCATTCCCCTTAGAAAGAGAGCGGCTTGATTTTGTCTCTACAGGCAGAATACAGTGGCCTCTTTAATTACGAGGGTGTGTTTGGGTCTTACTAACATTTTGTATAAATATTCATTTGAAATTGTTTTTTGTTTTGGGGATTTTTTGTTTCTTCATACCCCTCCCCATCATATCATCTCATGTACAAATGTTAAAATCTATTTTTGTACTATAATTGTAAATAGTCACAAATTTTTATGTACAAATTTTAAAATCTATTTTTGTAAATAATCACAAATTTTTATGTACATTTGGGGCGTTTTTGTAGGTCCCCGGTATGTTTTTGCGATATTTTGGTGCTAGATAAGTACGAGTGTTGATGGACAAATTCTTATGGTGAATGAGAATCATTGTAACGTACGCATGGGTCGTGATTCTGATTAGCTAGGTATAGGACATAGTAACTGAAGACCACCCCAAGTTTTGTTCCCCCTCCCACCTTTCGGCCTTGAGCCATAATTCATGTAAAAATGAATAAATAAAACCAACCACCCCCCACCCGGGATTTTGTGTTGTTTTTTGTAATAAGATCAAAGCGTAGCATTTGTTCCGCAGTGATATTTGCCATTGCTTTGTGTCTTGGGCAACTGTTTTCCAGCCCGAGTTTATTGCTCGGGCCAGCGTAAAAGTAGTGTTCTTCGGAACGCGAAACACCGGGAAGCAGTTGTCCACCTCGTGGCATGGCCACGGCCTAGCCACTTCCCCCCTGTTCGTTGGAAGAGCCTAGTGGAGTAGTTGTTCCGCAGTGATATCTGCTCGCACTTTGTCTCTTGGACAACTGATTTCCAGCCCGAGTTCATTGCTCGGGCCAGCGTAAAGTAGCGGTTTCCTCGAAAACGCGAAACACCGGAAAGAAGTTGTCCGGTGATCGGTCACTTTTGTGGCATGGCCACAGAAGGACCGGGGAAATGGCACTCCCACCACGGCGTCGGTGGGAGACTGGCAACTGTGTGACGCAGACGACGACGACGTCATAGCCCGCACCATGACCGAGTGGGAGAGCATGCTGTTCGGCTCCCCCACACCAGCGGAGGCGGCGGCAGCCACACTGTCAGCAGCGACCACCCCAGCAGCGGCGACTGCACCTGCAGCAGCGACCACCCCAGCAGCGGCGACTGCACCTGCAGCAGCGACCAATCCAGCAGCGGCGACTGCACCTGCAGCAGCGACCAATCCAGCAGCGGCAACTGCAGCAGCAACCAAACGTGCAGCAGCAGCAGCAACCAAACCTGCTCCAGCGACCGGATCTGCAGCAGCATCCAAACCGGCGGCAACTGCAGCAGCAACACCCCCACCGGCACGGACAGCAGCAGCAGCAGCAGCAGCAGCAGCAGCACCAGCGTCCCCCTTACCCTCGACCTCTGGGTGGAAGGGAGGCAAGAAGATCACGCGTAAGGACGAGGACTATTACCAGTCCATCCAAAAGGATTACGCGGACTACATCAGGGGGACGGAGCTCGTCTCGAAGCCGGACCAACCTTGGCGCAGATCGAGGCGAGAGTCATCACCCTGATCACCAAGGACCTGAAGACCAAAAAACTGATCGGCGTCCCCAGGGATACGTTCGAGGAGGGACTGCAGACACTGAAGATCAGAGCCAGGGCCGTAGCGAGGAGAAGCAACACCACGTGGGACGTCCTGCTCGGCTCCGCCGAAGAAGCCAAAAACTTAATCGGCGTGGTTCTGGAGACCAAAACACTCCAGTTCCACACGGAGTACATGGGCACGAAGAAGGTGAAAATCACGCTGCACGGCGTCCCCATGGACATTGCTGAGGATCACGTGGGCGCCTTCTTCGTCCAATATGGAAGGGTGGCCGAAGTCTCCTCGCTGCGGTCGAAAGCAGGATTCCTCACGGGAGACATGACCCTGCAGGTGACCCTGGACAAGGAAAACATCGCCAAAATCCCCAACATCCTCACCTGCAGGGGTCGTGCCATCTTCGTCATCGTGGAAGGCAGGAAGCCGTGCTGTTGGGTCTGCGGGTCGGCGGAGCACGTGGCAAAGGCGTGCCCAACCAAGAATCCGGCCCTCAAGGCCCAACCAGCCCAACCAGTCAAGCAGCAACCGGCGGCACAGGCGAAGGATGGCGCAAAACAAGCACAACCCACACAGTCTCCCGTGAGCAACAAAGACGGCGAATGGCAGGTGGTGGCCAGGAAGAAAGCCAAAAAACCTTCCCCGGACAATGTGCCGCCACCTGTCAAGACGCCTGCCAAGCAGACCCCGGTGGGGCTGTCGAATCCTACCAAACCTAAGGAGTCCCCGGCGAAGGCGCCGGCAAAACCAAAGGAGGTGTCTCCTCCCAAGCAGAGGAAGGCAAGAAGTCCTTCCCCCCAGCAAATGGAAGTACAAAGGACACCCTCCCTGAAACGTGGGAGAGAGGAAGAGGCAGAGGAGCAACACTACAACACAAAGGCCAGGAGAAGGAGCAGGAGCAACGAAAGGAGGCCGCGAGCCGAAAAATGCAGCTCTCTACCAGTGTCTCCTGTTAAACAGACTTATGCACTAAAGGTAAGAAGTCTTCCTTCATCCCCGCAAAAAGCCTCCCAGTCCCCAGTCTTTAAACTGACCCCCCTGAAATCATGTACTTTAACCCCCACTCCCTCCCCTCCTCCTCTGTCCACTCCCCTCTCGGGCAAAAAAAGAAAAAAAGCCCTGCCCCAAGGGGAAGCACTCCTTAAAGTGAGTGAGGACGTTGCCTCTGAGTGGTCATCTCAGAGGCGAAAACTATTAAAGCCCCTGCTGAAGCTGACTTCAGTGGAGGGCAAACCAGTTGAAGATCCTAGAAACTTTCCCCAGGCCCCAGGTGTCATCACCCTGGTGAGGAACACCGGTGGCAACCTGAGGGTCTGGGATCACATCCACGAAGCAAAGAGACATTTTGCAAAAGTTACCATGGTTCAGCACAACACACCTGAACTCAAAAAAATGGAAAAAAATTGTTCGGGGAGGTCCCCTGTTTTACTCCACCCCAGTCTCTATAGGGTAGTGAAACTAACATACCCCACGGACGTTGGCGGCATTGTCCTAGACGGACGGATTACGTCCGATGTAGGAACGGGTTCCCTAGGACAGTCCGTCGGGGTCCTATCTGCTAGGATTTCCGTCCCGTATGTGACTAATGCTTTTGTTGCATGTTTTTGTTTTTTTGCTTCCTTTTCAGAACTAAATCATGTCTATTAAGATAGCCAGCTTAAATGCGAATGGCCTGAGGGATCGGGGTAAGGCGGCTCGCCTGCTTCGTGACCTCTTGTCGTTCGGCGTGGATGTGGCCGCGATCCAAGAGACTCACTTTGTTTGCGAAGTCGACTCGTGTGTGCTGTCTAACGACTATGTCGTCTATTCAGCATATGGGAGCTGGCATGCCAGAGGTGTTTCTTTTGCTGGTCAAGCGTACCCTGGATGCGAGGATCGACCTTGTCCATGTCGGTGCCGAGGGCCGGCTGATCGTGGCAGATATTGCAGTGAAAAGCAAGTCGTTCCGGCTGATTGCGGTTTATGCGCCCAACGTCCCAGGTGAGCGTGTCTCTTTTCTTTCGGCGGTTGGAGCCCTTCATGGTGCATTCAACACGGCTAATCTTAGTTGGGGACTGGAATGCCGTCCTAACCCCCAAATGGGATAGAGGAAGGGGCGCTAGCGGGTGGAGTGGTGATCGTAGCCTTGGTTGATCTGATCGGCGAATTTGGTCTCGTCGATAGATACCGGGTCGATCATCCGGATGGGAGCATGTGGACGTGGACACATAGTTGGCCTTCTACCCGGGTATCCGCGTACCTGGATAGGATGTTAGTCAGAGAAGCCGACATAGACTTCTTAGAATGTCCAACGTTCCACTGGCTAGGCTACTCGGACCACAAACTCGTTTGTGCCCGGGGTGGTGTTAGACTTTAGGCCTAGGTTGGCTGGTTATTGGAAGTTCAATCAGTCCTTATTGGACAGGCGGGACTTTCGTGACCAGCTGACAAAACTAGTTCAGCGGGAATTAACTGGGCGAGTCATTGGGAGTAGGTGGTGGGTTAACCTTAAGGACACCATTAGGTCTTTCGCCACCAAATATAGCCAGCGGCTCAACCTAGATAAGGCTGCGGAGGCAAAGACACTTAGTGCTAATTTCACCCGGGCGGGAGGCTGAGGGGATCCCCTAGAGATAGCCTTAGCCAGGAGGCCCTGAGCGTTCGACTAGCGGGCGCTACATGGGTCAGGTAATTAGGGCTAAGTTAAGCAAGATGTCTTCCGAAGCTGTGGAACATGGGCGCAGAACTGCGCAAGGAAGAAATTCGCCAGGCCGGCGACCGGTACATTCGAGAGGTACGCGACCCGGAGGGACATCTCCCAAGGTCCACCAACGACATGTGCGAGGCGTTCCGGCAGCATTTCAACACCGATTTACCAAGGAGCCTGGACTCCGTGACGAGGAGTTTCGCAGCTATTTGGCTGACTTTCCCCGGCTTTTGCCGGCTGAAGCGGCTAGCTGCGAAGGGGAGATTACGGAGGACGAAATCTACGTGGCTTTGAAGAAGGTCGGCAGAGGCAAGTCGCCAGGCTTGGATGGTTTGCCCTATGAAATGTACTTGAGGATGTCGCACCTTTTTGTCCCACTCTTGGCTGTCGTGTTCAACCACTGGTTTCGGCTTGAGGTCCATCCCCGAAGTCGGATCACAGGGGGCGATGATCACGCCGTTGTGAGAAAGAACAAGAAGGTTGGGAGGGAACTAGATGATTACAGGCCCATAACTCATAAACACAGAGTTAAAGATTTTAATGATCCACGGCGAATCGCTTGCAGCTGGTTGCCGAGTCTCTGTTGGGACCGGATCAGACTTGTTCTGTGAAGGGACGAGTAATTTTCAGGAAACAACCTGCTTGATTCGCTGATCAAGAGAATTGTAGAACGACGATGAGGCCGCTGGTCGTTGGATCAGTCCAAGGCATTTGATAGGATAGTATGCGGCTACCTGGCTGCTGTCTACAAAGGCCATGGGATGTAAACAACTTCAGCCGCTGGATGGCCTTCTGTATCGCTCCCCCAAGGCTGTGGTACAGGTGAACGGGAAGCGCTGTCGGGCGCTTTCGCGCGCTGTCCCTGAGTCGGTCCGACGGGTTGTCCACTGTCTTCTCTCCTTTACGTCCTGGCGTTGGGGCCCCTCCTTCGCCGGCTAGGGTTCGAACCGGGCGAGTCCGGTCCTACGTGGAATCGCAGTCCCTGGCGGGCTCGAACTGAGGTTTCCGCGTACGCCGATGACGTAACGACCTTTGTGTCCTCCCGCAGGGACATAGAGCGGTACAGCAGGCGCTTGTACGGTACGAGAAGGTGACAGGGGCCAGAATTAACTGCGACAAGTCTTCAGCTTGCGGTTAGGCGCTTGGAAGGGTGTTTTCCCTCCCGGGGCCTTTCGGCCTGGACGGACGGGCCGGTCAAGCTCCTCGGGGAGTTTGGTTCGGTCCGGACTTACAGTTGGAGAAAAACTGGTCTGAAGTACTGGCAAAGGTCGGCGCGTCGGTCAAGGTTTGGCGTCGACGGGGGTCTCTCCGTGAAGGGCTTGGCGGAGGTGTGCAACGCCTGCCTCTTTCCCATGATCCTTTACCGGCTGTCCAATACTTCCCCTTTGTGACGATCATGAGAAGGCGCTCGAGCGTTTGCTATTCTCCTGCCTGTGGAGAGGACGCAAACACATGCTGGTCGACAAAGGAGTCTGCCGCCTCCGTCCGTGTCAAGGGGTCTGGGATGCCACACTTGGGGAGCCACGTGCTCGCTTCGAGGTTGGCATTTCTCAGGCGCGCGTTGGAGGAAGATCGGTTGCTTGCGGGGGTAGTGAGGGACATGTTCCCTTGCCTTGCCATCATCCCCCAGCCCTATGGCTGACCGTCGGGCCTTGGGTGCGACCAAAGAGTCCTGCTCGAATGTCTGGCGGCCTTACAGGCCATTCCACGGTCCAGTGACCTTTCACAGCTGAAGCTCTTCTATCGGGGATTAGTGGAGGGTGCCCGTGAAGGACCGGTGTGAGGAGCAAGCTCGGCATGTCGAGAGTGGAGTACCGCTCTCATTGGTCTTGGGCGCCAGGTGCGGATTGGCTCAGCAACTCTGAGTTTTCTCTGACCTGGCGATTGGCTCGGAATGGTTTGTCGCTCAATGACGAAGCGTTTCGCAATGGGCCTGGCGGATTTGCCAGATTGTGAACGTTGCAACCTTGGAGATGGGGCGTCGGCGCCGCCTTCTTCCATTGTTCGCGCGTTCGCCCGTTGTGGGCGCGTGTCAGCAGGTTGACTGCTCGTATCTCGCCGCGGGAGCTTGTGCTCATTGATCGCGCATACGCTGTGGACAATGTGTCGCCCCCCGTACTCTGGTGTGAAGCGGATGGTGTTTCTGTCGCTACTGGCCGGCTAGAATGGTGATTTGGATGACGCGTCTGGAGGAAGTCTTGCGGGGAAGGTCGTCTTTCGGATCAGGATCTAATCCGATAATTGCGAACGCCAGCTCAAAGGTAATGAGAGATTAGAACTGAACGGAAACGGCTGCACCCGACAGACTTTAGCAAAAGGTGGATATATGCGAGCCTGGTTCGTGTGACCGGGGATAACCTTGATTTTCTTTTAGTTGTACCAAGTCACATCAGGGGGTGGATCCGGAACCCCTCCGCAGTTAAGGTTAGCTTTCTTTTGTATACCTGATTAATGTGAGTGAATGTATTTGTCTAGCCTGTTTCGCTCCATTGCTTTTGTTATGATCCAGTTCGAGATTCCCACTGTCCATTATTATTTAGTCCCGTTTTATTCTCGGCTGGGTCAGCCTTATATATTCTCGGTCAATTTATTTTTGTACCCAGCTTCTCCATTCCCCTTAGAAGAGAGCGGCTTGATTTTGTCTCTACAGGCATCAGAGAATACAGTGGCCTCTTTAATTACGAGGGTGTGTTTGGGTCTTACTAACATTTTGTATAAATATTCATTTGAAATTGTTTTTTGTTTTAGGGATTTTTACTTATTATACCCCTCCCCATCATATCATCTCATGTACGATATTAAAATCTATTTTTGTACTATAATTGTAAATAGTCACAAATTTTTATGTACAAATTTTAAAATCTATTTTTGTAAATAATCACAAATTTTTATGTACATTTGGGGCGTTTTTGTAGGTCCCCGGTATGTTTTTGCGATATTTTGGTGCTAGATAAGTACGAGTGTTGATGGACAAATTCTTATGGTGAATGAGAATCATTGTAACGTACGCATGGGTCGTGATTCTGATTAGCTAGGTATAGGACATAGTAACTGAAGACCACCCCAAGTTTTGTTCCCCTCCCACCTTTCGGCCTTGAGCCATAATTCATGTAAAAATGAATAAATAAAACCAACCACCCCCCACCCGGGATTTTGTGTTGTTTTTTGTAATAAGATCAAAGCGTAGCATTTGTTCCGCAGTGATATTTGCCATTGCTTTGTGTCTTGGGCAACTGTTTTCCAGCCCGAGTTTATTGCTCGGGCCAGCGTAAAAGTAGTGTTCTTCGGAACGCGAAACACCGGGAAGCAGTTGTCCACCTCGTGGCATGGCCACGGCCTAGCCACTTCCCCCCTGTTCGTTGGAAGAGCCTAGTGGAGTAGTTGTTCCGCAGTGATATCTGCTCGCACTTTGTCTCTTGGACAACTGATTTCCAGCCCGAGTTCATTGCTCGGGCCAGCGTAAAGTAGCGGTTTCCTCGAAAACGCGAAACACCGGAAAGAAGTTGTCCGGTGATCGGTCACTTTTGTGGCATGGCCACAGAAGGACCGGGGGAAGTCGGCACTCCCACCACGGCGTCGGTGGGAGACTGGCAACTGTGTGACGCAGACGACGACGACGTCATAGCCCGCACCATGACCGAGTGGGAGAGCATGCTGTTCGGCTCCCCCACACCAGCGGAGGCGGCGGCAGTCACACTGTCAGCAGCGACCACCCCCAGCAGCGGCGACTGCACCTGCAGCAGAGACCACCCCAGCAGCGGCGACTGCACCTGCAGCAGCGACCAGACCAGCAGCGGCGACTGCACCTGCAGCAGCGACCACCCCAGCAGCGGCGACTGCACCTGCAGCAGCGACCAATCCAGCAGCGGCGACTGCACCTGCAGCAGCGACCAATCCAGCAGCGGCAACTGCAGCAGCAACAAACGTTGCAGCAGCAGCAGCACCAAACCTGCTCCAGCGACCGGATCTGCAGCAGCATCCAAACCGGCGGCAACTGCAGCAGCAACACCCCCACCGGCACGGACAGCAGCAGCAGCAGCAGCAGCAGCAGCAGCACCATGTCCCCCTTACCCTCGACCTCTGGGTGGAAGGGAGGCAAGAAGATCACGCGTAAGGACGAGGACTATTACCAGTCCATCCAAGGATTACGCGGACTACATCAGGGGGACGGAGCTCGTCTCGAGCCGGACCAATTGGCGCAGATCGAGGCGAGAGTCATCACCCTGATCACCAAGGACCTGAAGACCAAAAAACTGATCGGCGTCCCCAGGGATACGTTCGAGGAGGGACTGCAGACACTGAAGATCAGAGCCAGGGCCGTAGCGAGGAGAAGCAACACCACGTGGGACGTCCTGCTCGGCTCCGCCGAAGAAGCCAAAAACTTAATCGGCGTGGTTCTGGAGACCAAAACACTCCAGTTCCACACGGAGTACATGGGCACGAAGAAGGTGAAAATCACGCTGCACGGCGTCCCCATGGACATTGCTGAGGATCACGTGGGCGCCTTCTTCGTCCAATATGGAAGGGTGGCCGAAGTCTCCTCGCTGCGGTCGAAAGCAGGATTCCTCACGGGAGACATGACCCTGCAGGTGACCCTGGACAAGGAAAACATCGCCAAAATCCCCAACATCCTCACCTGCAGGGGTCGTGCCATCTTCGTCATCGTGGAAGGCAGGAAGCCGTGCTGTTGGGTCTGCGGGTCGGCGGAGCACGTGGCAAAGGCGTGCCCAACCAAGAATCCGGCCCTCAAGGCCCAACCAGCCCAACCAGTCAAGCAGCAACCGGCGGCACAGGCGAAGGATGGCGCAAAACAAGCACAACCCACACAGTCTCCCGTGAGCAACAAAGACGGCGAATGGCAGGTGGTGGCCAGGAAGAAAGCCAAAAAACCTTCCCCGGACAATGTGCCGCCACCTGTCAAGACGCCTGCCAAGCAGACCCCGGTGGGGCTGTCGACTCCTACCAAACCTAAGGAGTCCCCGGCGAAGGCGCCGGCAAAACCAAAGGAGGTGTCTCCTCCCAAGCAGAGGAAGGCAAGAAGTCCTTCCCCCCAGCAAATGGAAGTACAAAGGACACCCTCCCTGAAACGTGGGAGAGAGGAAGAGGCAGAGGAGCAACACTACAACACAAAGGCCAGGAGAAGGAGCAGGAGCAACGAAAGGAGGCCGCGAGCCGAAAAATGCAGCTCTCTACCAGTGTCTCCTGTTAAACAGACTTATGCACTAAAGGTAAGAAGTCTTCCTTCATCCCCGCAAAAAGCCTCCCAGTCCCCAGTCTTTAAACTGACCCCCCTGAAATCTTGTGCTTTAACCCCCACTCCCTCCCCTCCTCCTATGTCCACTCCCTCTCGGGCAAAAAAGAAAAAAGCCCTGCCCCGAGGGGAAGCACTCCTTAAAGTGAGTTAGAACGTTGCCTCTGAGTGGTCATCTCAGAGGCGAAAATCACTAAAGCCCCTGCTGAAGCATCATGGTGGATAAACCAGTTGAAGATCCTAGAAACTTTCCCCAGGCCCCAGGTGTCATCACCCTGGTGAGGAGGAACACCGGTGGCAACCTGAGGGTCTGGGATCACATCCACGAAGCAAAGAGACATTTTGCAAAAGTTACCAGTGTCAGCACAAACACCTGAACTCAAAAAAATGGAAAAATTGTTTGGGGAGGTCCCCTGTTTTACTCCACCCCAGTCTCTATAGGGTAGTGAAACTAACATACCCCACGGACGTTGGCGGCATTGTCCTAGACGGACGGATTAGTCCGATGTAGGAACGGGTTCCCTAGGACAGTCCGTCGGGGTCCTATCTGCTAGGGATTTCGTCCCGTATGTGACTAGTATTTTGTTGCATGCTTTTGTTGTTTTCCTTTTCAGAACTAAATCATGTCTATTAAGATAGCCAGCATAAATGCGAATGGCCTGAGGGATCGGGGTAAGGCGGCTCGCCTGCTTCGTGACCTCCTTGTCGTTCGGCGGATGTGGCCGCGATCCAAGAGACTAATTTGTTTGCGAAGTCGACTGTGTGCTGTCTAACGACTATGTCGTCTATTCAGCATATGGGAGCCGGCATGCCAGAGGTGTTTCTTTGCTGGTCAAGCGTACCCTGGATGCGAGGATCGACCTTGTCCATGTCGGTGCCGAGGGCCGGCTGATCGTGGCAGATATTGCAGTGAAAAGCAAGTCGTTCCGGCTGATTGCGGTTTATGCGCCCACAATGTCCAAGGTGAGCGGTTCTCTTTTTCTTTCGGCGGTTGGAGCCCTTCATGGTGCATTCAACACGGCTAATCTTAGTTGGGGACTTATCATGTCCGACCCCAAATGGGATAGAGGAAGGGGCGCTAGCGGGTGGAGTGGTGATCGCAGCCTGGTTGATCTGATCTGCGAATTGGTCTCACGAGAGATGCTCGTCGATCATCCGGATGGGAGCATGTGGACGTGGACGCATAGTTGGCCTTCTACCCGGGTATCCGCGTACCTGATAAGATGTTAGTCAGAGAAGCCGACATAGACTTCTTAGAATGTCCAGACCAAACCACTGGCTAGGTTACTCGACCACAAACTCGTTTGTGCCCGGGTCGTATTAGACTTTAGGCCTAGGGTTGGCTGGTTATTGGAAGTTCAATCAGTCCTTATTGGACAGACGGGATTCTGTGACCAGCTGACAAAACTAGTTCAGCGGGAATTAACTGGGCGAGTCATTGGCAGGTGGTGGGTTAACCTTAAGGACACCATTAGGTCTTTCGCCACTAAATAGTAGCCAGCGGCTCAACAGATAAGGCTGCGGAGGCAAAGACACTTAGTGCTAATTTCACCCGGGCGGAGGCTGGAGGGGATCCCTAGAGATAGTCGCCTTAGCCAAGGAGGCCCTGGAGCGTCTGATTGTTAGCGGCGCCACATGGGCCACCAGGGCCAAGTTAAGCAAGATGTCTTCCGAAGCTGTGAACATGGGCGCAGAACTGCGCAAGGAAGAAATTCGCCAGGCCGGCGACCGGTACATTCGAGAGGTACGCGACCCGGAGGGACATCTCCTAAGGTCCACCAACGACATGTGCGAGGCGTTCCGGCAGCATTTCGAACACCGATTTACCAAGAGCCTGGACTCCGTGACGAGGAGTTTCCGCAGCTATTTGGCTGACTTTCCCCGGCTTCGCTGGCTGAAGCGGCTAGTTGCGAAGGGGAGATTACGGAGGACGAAATCTACGTGGCTTTGAAGAAGGTCGGCAGAGGCAAGATCGCCAGGCTTGGATGGTTTGCCCTATGAAATGCATTTGAGGATGTCGCACCTTTTTGTCCCGCTCTTGGCTGTCAAATCAACCACTGGTTTCGGGCAGGGGTCCATCCCCGGTTTGATCACCAGGGGCGTGATCACGCTGTTGAGAAAAGGCAAGAAGGTTAAGAGGGAACTAGATGATTATAGAAACAGCATAACTCTGCTAAACACAGAGTTAAAGATTTTGGCCAAGATCCTGACGAATCGCTTTGCAGCTAGTTGCCGAGTCTCTGTTGGGACCCGATCAGACTTGTTCTGTGAAGGGACGAACAATTCAGAGCAACCTGCACTTGATTCGCACGATCGTAGAGGGTGTAGAAGACGACGATGAGGCCGCGCTGATCAATTTGGATCAGTCCAAGGCATTTGATAGGATTGACCATGGCTACCTGGCTGCTTTCGTCCTCCTGCAGGCCGCCGGATTCAAACCTGACTTCAGCCGCTGGATGAAGTTTCTCATTGCCCCCGGCGGCTGTGGTACAGGTGAACGGGAAGCTGTCGGGGCGCTTTCGCGCTGTCTAGGTCGGTCCGACAGGGTTGTCCACTGTCTGCTCTCCTTTACGTCCTGGCGTTGGAGCCCTCCTTCGCCGGCTAAGGACGACGGGCAGTCCGGTCCCGCGGACCGTGTCCGGCGGAGCTCGAGCCAGGGTTTCCGCGTACGCCGATGACGTAACGACCTTTGTACCCCCGCAGGGACATAGAGGCGGCACAGCAGGCGCTTGTACGGTACGAGAAGGTGACAGGGGCACCTGTCTGCGATGTCTTCCAAGCTGCTTGCGGTTAGGCGCTTGGAAGGGTGCTTCCTCCCGGGGCCCTTCGACTGGACGGACGGGCCGGTCAAGCTCCTCGGAGTTTGGTTCGGTCCGGACTTACAGTTGGAGAAAACTGGTCTGAAGTACTGGCAAAGTACCAGAGCGTCGGCTGGCGGTTTGGCGTCGACGGGGTCTCTCCGTGAAGGGGGTCAAGGAGCAGGCAACACGATGTTCTTCCCATGATCCTTTACTGGCTGTCAGTACTTCCCCTTTGTGACGACTATGAGAAGGCGCTCGAGCGTTTAAGGCATTCTCGCCTGTGGAGAGGATTTAAACACATGGTCGACAAAGGAGTCTGAGCACTGTCCAAGTCAAGGGGGTCTGGGGATGCCACAATGATAGTCGTCATTTCCGAGGCCGGCTTTCAGGCGCGTTTAAGGGAAGATCGGTTGCTTGCGGGGGTAGTGAGGGACATATGTTCCCCTGTCTACCATCGCTCCCCGACCTACGACCCGTCAGGCCTTGTGTGCAACTGAAATTCCCTGCTCGAATGTCTGGCGGCCTTACAGGCCATTCACGGTCCAGTGACCTTTCACAGCTTAGGAAACTCTTCTATCAGGATTGGTGAGGGTGCCGTGAAGGATAAGCTGTGGGAGGTAAGCTCGGCATGTCGAGAGTGAGCAACGCCTCATTGGTCTTGGGCGCCAGGTGCGGACTGGCTCAGCAACTCTGAGTTTTCTCTGACCTGGCGATTGGCTCGGAATGGTTTGTCGCTCAATGACAAGCGTTTCGCAATGGGCCTGGCGGATTTGCCAGATTGTGAACGTTGCAACCTTGGAATTAAGGAGACGTCGGCGCACGCCTTCTTCCATTGTTCGCGCGTTCGCCCGTTGTGGGCGCGTGTCGGCGAGTTGACTGCTCGTATCTCGCCGCGGGAGCTTGTGCTCATTGATCGCGCATACGCTGTGGACAATGTGTCGCCCCCGTACTCTGGTGTGAAGCGGATGGTGTTTCTGTCGCTACTGGCCACGGCTAGAATGGTGATTTGGATGACGCGTCTGGAGGAAGTCTTGCGGGGAGGTCGTCTTTCGGATCAGGATCTAATCCGATATTTTGAGCACCAGTTCAAAATGAAGATTAGAACTGAACGGAAACGGCTGCACCCGACAGACTTTAGCAAAAGGTGGATATATGCAGCGAGCCTGGTTCGTGTGACCGGGGCTAGCCTTGATTTTCTTTTTTAGTTCTGCCAAGTCACATCGGGGTGGATTCCTCTGGAACCCCTCCCGCGGTTAAGGTTAGCTTTCTTTTGTATACCTAGTTAATGTGAGTGAATGTATTTGTCCTAGCCTGTTCCCGGCTCCATTGCTTTTGTTATGATCCAGTTCGAGATTCCCACTGTCCATTATTATTTTGTCCCGTTTTATTCTCGGCTGGGTCAGCCTTATATATTCTCCAGTCCAATTTATTTTTGTACCCAGCTTCTCCATTCCCCTTAGAAAGAGAGCGGCTTGATTTTGTCTCTACAGGCAGAATACAGTGGCCTCTTTAATTACGAGGGTGTGTTTGGGTCTTACTAACATTTTGTATAAATATTCATTTGAAATTGTTTTTTGTTTTGGGGATTTTTTGTTTCTTCATACCCCTCCCCATCATATCATCTCATGTACAAATGTTAAAATCTATTTTTGTACTATAATTGTAAATAGTCACAAATTTTTATGTACAAATTTTAAAATCTATTTTTGTAAATAATCACAAATTTTTATGTACATTTGGGGCGTTTTTGTAGGTCCCCGGTATGTTTTTGCGATATTTTGGTGCTAGATAAGTACGAGTGTTGATGGACAAATTCTTATGGTGAATGAGAATCATTGTAACGTACGCATGGGTCGTGATTCTGATTAGCTAGGTATAGGACATAGTAACTGAAGACCACCCCAAGTTTTGTTCCCCCTCCCACCTTTCGGCCTTGAGCCATAATTCATGTAAAAATGAATAAATAAAACCAACCACCCCCCACCCGGGATTTTGTGTTGTTTTTTGTAATAAGATCAAAGCGTAGCATTTGTTCCGCAGTGATATTTGCCATTGCTTTGTGTCTTGGGCAACTGTTTTCCAGCCCGAGTTTATTGCTCGGGCCAGCGTAAAAGTAGTGTTCTTCGGAACGCGAAACACCGGGAAGCAGTTGTCCACCTCGTGGCATGGCCACGGCCTAGCCACTTCCCCCTGTTCGTTGGAAGAGCCTAGTGGAGTAGTTGTTCCGCAGTGATATCTGCTCGCACTTTGTCTCTTGGACAACTGATTTCCAGCCCGAGTTCATTGCTCGGGCCAGCGTAAAGTAGCGGTTTCTTCGAAAACGCGAAACACCGGAAAGAAGTTGTCCGGTGATCGGTCACTTTTGTGGCATGGCCACAGAAGGACCGGGGGAAGTCGGCACTCCCACCACGGCGTCGGTGGGAGACTGGCAACTGTGTGTCGCAGACGACGACGACGTCATAGCCCGCACCATGACCGAGTGGGAGAGCATGCTGTTCGGCTCCCCCACACCAGCGGAGGCGGCGGCGGCGGCCGGCCACTGTCAGCAGCGACCAGACCAGCAGCGGCGACTGCACCTGCAGCAGAGACCACCCCAGCAGCGGCGACTGCACCTGCAGCAGCGACCAGACCAGCAGCGGCGACTGCACCTGCAGCAGCGACTACCCCAGCAGCGGCGACTGCACCTGCAGCAGCGACCAATCCAGCAGCGGCGACTGCACCTGCAGCAGCGACCAATCCAGCAGCGGCGACTGCACCTGCAGCAGCAACCAAACGTGCAGCAGCAGCAACCAAACCTGCTCCAGCGACCGGATCTGCAGCAGCATCCAAACCGGCGGCAACTGCAGCAGCAACACCCCCACCGGCACGGACAGCAGCAGCAGCAGCAGCAGCAGCAGCAGCAGCAGCAGCACCAGCGTCCCCCCCTGCCTTCGACCTCTGGGTGGAACGGAGGCAGGAAAATAACGCGTAAGGACGAGGACTATTACCAGTCCATCCAAAAGGATTACGCGGACTACATCAGGGGGACGGAGCTCGTCTCGAAGCCGGACCAATTGGCGCAGATCGAGGCGAGAGTCATCACCCTGATCACCAAGGACCTGAAGACCAAAAAACGATCGGCGTCCCCAGGGATACGTTCGAGGAGGGACTGCAGACACTGAAGATCAGAGCCAGGGCCGTAGCAAGGAGAAGCAACACCACGTGGGACGTCCTGCTCGGCTCCGCCGAAGAAGCCAAGAACTTGATCGGCGTGGTTCTGGAGACCAAAACGCTCCAGTTCCACACGGAGTACATGGGCACGAAGAAGGTGAAAATCACGCTGCACGGCGTCCCCATGGACATTGCTGAGGACCACGTGGGCGCCTTCTTCGTCCAATATGGAAGGGTGGCCGAAGTCTCCTCGCTGCGGTCGAAAGCAGGATTCCTCACGGGAGACATGACCCTGCAGGTGACCCTGGACAAGGAAAACATCGCCAAAATCCCCAACATCCTCACCTGCAGGGGTCGTGCCATCTTCGTCATCGTGGAAGGCAGGAAGCCGTGCTGTTGGGTCTGCGGGTCGGCGGAGCACGTGGCAAAAGCGTGCCCAACCAAGAATCCGGCCCTAAAGGCCCAACCAGCCCAACCGGTCAAGCAGCAACCAGCGGCGCAGGAGGGATGGCGGAAAACAAGCACAACCTACGCAGTCTCCCGTGACCAACAAGAACGGCGAATGGCAGGTGGTGGCCAGGAAGAAAGCCAAAAAACCTTCCCCGGACAATGTGCCGCCACCTGTCAAGACGCCTGCCAAGCAGACCCCAAGGTGGGGCTGTCGACTCCTACCAAACCTAAGGAGTCCCCGGCGAAGGCGCCGGCAAAACCAAAGAGGTGTCTCCTCCCAAACAGAGGAAGGCAAGAAGTCCTTCCCCCAGCAAATGGAAGTACAAAGGACACCCTCCCTGAAACGTGGGAGAGAGGAAGAGCAGGAGCAGCACAACAACACAAAGGCCAGGAGAAGGAGCCGGAGCAACGAAAGGAGGCCGCGAGCCGAAAAATGCAGCTCTCTACCAGTGTCTCCGTTTAAACAGACTTATGCACTAAAGGTAAGAAGTCTTCCTTCATCCATAAAAAGCCTCCCAGTCCCCAGTCTTTAAACTGACCCCCCTGAAATCATGTACTTTAACCCCCACTCCCTCCCCTTCTT
>JBBBDQ010027164.1:0-11543 GCA_037127315.1 Ascarosepion bandense | reverse complement strand
GAAAGAGAGAAAGAAAGAGAGAGAGAGAGAGAGAGAGAGAGAGAGAGAGAGAGAGAGAGAGAGAGAATTTTTAAATATTCAAATGCATGAAAGTAAAAATAAAAAAAATACATAAAACGTAATAAAAACGAACTTTTCCCGTTAAAATATTTCTGTTATTATCAGAAGAAAAGATTAAAGTATTTTTTAATTAATTAAAAATATTTTTAAATCTTTGTTAACACGTTAGAAATTTTGATTTTTAGTTAATTGCTTTTATTTATTTATTTACTTATTTTAATTTTCTTACCATTTTGATATTAAAATTTTAGGTGCTTGTTAATCCCTTCAACTTTTCAGTATTTTGTGTCTACTGTTTAATTGTACTGTTCATAATTAATAGCACTTTTTATTTATTCCGATTTTAAAATTTATTAAACGAAAAGAAAGAGTACAAAAAAGGCTGGAGGAAATTGATAACGATTCATTGCATCTACACTATTACGGTGGCACTGACTAAAGTATTTATGCCATTTTAACTTATTTAAAGGAATTTAAACAAAAAAATAAAAATGTAACGATCAAACAATTAACGTTATTTATGTTAAGAATAGAGAAAAGTATTGCCAGTGGTCAGGAAGAAAAACATTACTGACCTAATTGCACGGATATGTCACAAAGTTTTAGGACAATGGCTGAGAAGATTTTCTTCTGTTCCCGCAAGATTCGGCCTTGTGCCACAAAATTTATTAAACTAAAATCCACACAATATATATGTACACACACACACACATATGTATACACACACACATATATACATTATACACATACACACATACATATAAAAAATACATAAAAAATTATTAGATATTATGGAGGGAAATATAAGTAGAGTATTTAAATCGCTAAAAAATTTTTTTTACACACATAAATACATATATACACACATACATATATACATATATACACACATATATACAAATATACACATACACACACAAACATACACAGAAAAATTATAAAAAGAAAAATTAAAAATTAAAAATTTAAAAATTTAAAATTAAAATTTAAAAATTTAAATTTTAAAATCCGCCCTATGACGGCACTTATTAATGACTTCCTTCGTAAGATTCAAAAGTAAAAAAACATTAGCACAGTCACATCATTTACTGATCTTCTATTATAAAATTTAAAAAAAAGTAAAGAAACAAATTTAAAAATGAAAAATAGTCATTTATTCTACAGATAAGTTATAAACTTGAAGTAAATTAGTAAATATCAGTATTAACCGGATTTTATAAAAATAATTCTTACATTTGCTTAAAATATTGGCAAAATATAATATTTATTTAAACCTGATAGCCAGCAATTAAAAAACATTCATAGGTTATCAATAGTAGTATTTAAAAAAATAAGAAAAACTGTCATGGCCAAAGCGCGCGTAATTCGTTTAGTGTCACCCCAGAGCGTACTTAAAATTTTCCAGTGTGCAGGATCAGAAAGGGCTGTAATCTAGAAATTAGTATTGTTTACGTTTTAAAAATATATTATCTGATAAAATTAAATTTGTATAATCAATATTTAACAAAAAAATACAAAAATTATACAATTTTGTTTTTAACTTACTATTGATTTATTCTTCTTCAATGTGCCGTGTCCCTTCAGAACGTAGACAATCAAGGCCTTCCACATCTTCCTTTTTCTAGTAGCTTTTTCTCCTGTAATCCCTTACAAACCCAGCTCTGCCATTTATTTCCTCAAACCTATCAAGATTTACTTTAAATAAAACCTAATTCATTGAAACTTAAGTTTAATTCATTACTGTTATTTTTTTTCATTTGATATTAGAATTTCTAGGTGCTTGGTAATCCCTTTTCAATATTTTGTGTCTACCCGTTTAATTCTACATATGTGTAATTAATAGCACTTTTATTCAGTTTTAATTGCTTAAACGAAACGAAACACTGCAAAAACGGTGGGAGGAAATTGATAACGATTTATTAAATTTATAATGTTAAATGGCAGTGACAAAATTGTTTCTGCTTTTTAACTTCCGTACAAAAAATAATCAAACAGTTAAAATAAAATGTAACAATCGCTAAAAAATGACCGAAAAATTGAAATATAAAAAAAAAATTGAAAAATTTTATATTCTAATCAATATAATTTCTGTTGAAAATACACCAAGTATTTTACTTACTGGAAATAGGAAATTTAATCATTTAACTTTCAATTAAAACTTATAATAAAACCTTCAAGAAATCATTATTTTTCAAAAGTCAATTTACAAAATTTGCGAAAATGAGTGGAGGTACATTTCACAAAGGCAGAGAAAATTTGTTAAAAAACATTTGAAACCCAATTATGCCTTTTAGTTTGTTCAGTATTTAATTGCTAATTTTGTTTAAAGAATTCCCAATTAATAAAAGTTTATATAATCTAAATTTAATTCTTCTTGGCCATCAAATGCAATGCATTTGCGGAAATAATCTTCGATTTAAAGATTTAATAAGTTAAGTGGGAAACTTCTCAATTTAATCTTGATTAAAATATTCCTGATGACAAACATCCCCCCCAAAAAAAGTGGTTTCGACGCTGTTCGGGTGTGAGGAATCGGAAAGGTGTAGGAACAGTTCATTTTATTTTTTTTTTTTTTTTTTTTTTAATTTTCAGAATATCATTTTTTTTAAATTGAATTTAATAGCAGTCATTAAGTAAAAATGACACCCTAATCTGCTGTTTGAATCGACAGCCTAGAATTTCAAATTAGTCTAATTTGGAAAAGACATTTATTTTTTTCTTTGTCGATCAACACATTCAAATTTCGAGTAACAAGTCCTTTTATTGTATTTCCTGTTTTAAAATTAATCGTAAATGGACAGAAAATTTTTTTCTAATGAATAACGAATAAATATATCATAAGTTTAGTTTAAAGATTATTTCTGTCCGAAGAGAAAATTGTTTAAAAATAGTCATTTACAACCCAAAAAGGAGATTAAAATAAATAGCTAAGGGGAATAACTCTATATATTTTTGCAAAAATAAATTAACCAATTCTTATTGCATCTTTACTTATTTTTCAATGTAAAAATAAAATTCAAAATGTAATAAAGTAGGTACCTCCATTACGTCACAAAATCCATCATAAAAAAAAGTTTAAAAAGGTTAAAACTTAGTAAAAATTTTTCTATCCAAAACGTTTATAATATTATGAAGAGGAAAGATCAAAGTAAATTTTGTTATTTATAAAATTTTTTAATCCCTTCTTTAACATTTTTCTAAAATTTTGTCAGAAAATTTTGTTTTTGATTTGGAGTTAGCGTGGTTAAAAATATTACGTCTATGTTATAATTGATTACGTCATTTTTTTCTTCACTCACTTTTTCGTTTCCGAACACATTAATTAGGAAATTCTCGCAAAAATCAAATATTTGTCGGATTTTAATGAAATTTTCAGTACTCATTAACAAATGAATAAAATTATTTTTGAAATTATTACCTTCTTAAAATTTTGATGAAAACAATTTTTTTTAAGTCTGTTACCCCCCCTTCAAGTAAATTCATGAAATTTTAATGAATTTTAATTTTCTGGAATTTTTTGTTTTATTAGTTAAACGCAGAACTCATCGGGAAATATAAATCATGTATTTTTTTAATTTAAAATTAGCAAACACGAATACCAAAATCTGCTCGAATAGAAATATAAAAAATGCAATAAAATTTTGATAAATTTAATTTGATAAGATTTTAATTGCTGGAATAAATAATAAAAATTAAGGACATTATAGTCTGAAAAAAAGAATTTTTTTTTGATTACTAATAAAATTATAAAAATTGTTTTTCATTTTTTTATTTTTATTATAAATAATGTATAAAGTTTTAAAAATATTTTAAAAATTTTTTAAAGAACTGTATCTGTTTTTCTTTTAGTTAAGAATTGATGATTATACTGTCTATAAAATAAAAAAAATTAATAAAAAATTTTCACCAAAAATATGTTTAAACAGAAAAAAATGAATTAATTATTTGTGCAAATACGTTCAAAGTTATAGAGCACGATGTTCAAAATCTTATAAAGTACGGTGTTCCATATGGGTCAAAATGATTCTATAAGTTAGCAAGCGTTCTGGCAAAACATAACGCAATTTCAATCTTACGTTTCTAAAATTTAACAGCCTGTTTGCAAGTAATTCCATCAACATTTAAGAAAGTATCTTTTTATTTTTTAAAATCTTTAATTTTTGAATTAATTGTGACCGTAGGTGCATTAAGTAATTCATGATAATTAAAAAAAAAAGATATGTATTGAACACTACAGTACAGTTCAAGAAAATAAAAACATTTTCATAACTGAACTTCAAAAAATATTCACGATAAAAGTTTGTTTTAATTAAATTTGAAAAATTATCATCAATGGTAACTACGTTTGAGATTACTAACTAACCATTATAAAAATTTCTACTTGATTTTTTTTTTTTGAGATTTTTAGACAAACTTGTCAAACATTTGTTCGCACTTTTGTCTAAAATACCCCCTCACGAAAAAAATAATTAACAAGTAAGTCTTCTGATTTGCTATACCTAAATTTAAAAAAAAAATGAAAAGGCATTCATTTCAAAATTCAGAATAATTTAAGATTGTGACAATTTTTTCTATTAAATTTAGAGAATTTCTTTCTTCCCCCCCCTCGCACATGTTCTTTCAATTTTTTTTTTAAATGGACAAACCAAACGACAATGAAAAGTCTGGTTACATTTATTTACACTTACCAAAATAATTTGTTTCAAAATCTCATTGTTTCTTATTAAATTACAATTATTTTAAAAGAAATTTAAATTTTAAAATTTTTATTTATTCAGAAAGCATATTCAAATGTCTGGCTATAAATCTAAACTAAAATTCTATAAAATATATAAGTGCTGAAATTGTTAAATTTTAATTTCACTATTTATTTAAAAACCAAAAAAAAAAAAATTTTAATTTTTTAGCACGATTGGTCACCATACACTGCGTATCTATCAACATCCGGTAGCTGTCATCTTTCGACACCTCTATGAGTTACATAACAAAAAAAAAGGACTACCGTAATTAATTTTGTTTTTTTTGTTGTAAATTTCTGGCAGTAAGCAATTATTAATTGATTGAAAATAGATAAAGGTAAGTTTTAATATTAAAATTTGGCTTTAATAACCTGTCAGCGCGTTTTTTAATTTTTTCAAGATTTTTAAAAACAGAAATTAGGCTACTGTTTAATTAATGAGTCATTCAATCAGAAATGGCGGTATATTTTTTAAAAAAAAATTAAAATTTTAGATTTAAATCAATATAATTTAGGTTTTAAAAATTACACCAGTATGTTTTTGCTTACTAGAATTATTAAATTTAATCTCTTGGCTGTCAATTAAAGCTAATTTTAAAGCTTGAAGATAAACTTATTTATTTTTAAAATTTCAATTTAATTTTAAGTGTAGGTAAAAAAATGGACTCCAGTGGAGGTACCTAAAAGTATAAAGGATCTGCGTTCCTTGTTATTTACCATGTAAATAGAAAGGATCGCCATTCGTATTTATGAAGGAGTTGATTAACTAAAAATTATTAAAACTTTTGACGAGAAATACTCATAAAATATGAATTTCATTTGTGAATGTAAGGACAATTCCCAGTGTCTTCTAATTTCGGTATTCGAATAATTAACATATAGGCAAATATCGATAAAAATAACTCAGTTGTTACCATCTGTAGGGGAAAGGAATTATGTTATTCACATTAGATAAGTACCGCCAATTAAATCACTGCTCATTTTCAGATCCCTCAATTTAAATTTAATTTTTAAAAAGAAAAATGTTTTCTTGAAGCTTTTAAATTTTAGCTTTAATTGAAAACTGACAGAAGGTTATCCCACTAATTACAGTAAGCAAAATACCCTGGTTTAATTTCAAACCGAAATTATGTACTTTGCATTTGGTTCAGTATTTAATTACTAATTTTGTTTCAAGTATTTAATTCTTTGAAAATTTATATAATCGATTTAATTTCTGCAACTTCGTCAAGTTCAATACATTTTCGAAAGAATCTTTGATTTAAAGATTTGACAAATTAACAGTGAAGACTTCTCAATTTAATCTTGATTAAAATATTCTGATGACAAACATCCCCCAAAAGTGGTTTCGAGGCTGTTTGGGTAAGAATGAACCGGAAGGGTTAAAAAAAAGTTATTTTATTTTTTTCCATTTTCTGAATATCATTTTAAAATTGAATGTAATCGATAGTAAAAATGACACCTATATGTAATCTGCTGTTTGAATTGACAATATAATTCAAATTGATGTTATCAATATAATTTTCAATAATTTGGAATTTGGATAGTATTTTTTAACTTGTCGATCAATACATTCAAATTTCTTCATTACTTTCTACCAATAAACTACAGAAAAACACCAATTTTGACACAAGCATCATTCCAATATAACACATCGTATCATCTACGCTGAGGACATGTTCAGCCAAATTTTAAATCGTCTGTCATTTGTACGTGAGCAAATCGAAAAAATGAGAAAATAACTTATGTTCAAATGTTCTGTGCTCGTATCAGATAGTTTTTTTTAAAGTGGAGAATTTGATCAACTTCAACTAAACTTTTATGTAGTTTTAGGAGTTCTGGTTGTCTGGAAGAAGAGAGTGTGGGATGTCTGCCAAGGACCTTCTGAGATTGAGAAAATCAATATCCAGAAAATATAGGAAATGAGAAAATTGATGAGCTTCGATTCGACTACTCAAATCATCTCAGAGATCAATCAGAAGTCTTAGTCCTCTGATGATTGTAGAAGAGAACATCCAAGCTGAGTGTCAAGGAAGTCTATATTGGACAAGGAGATTAACTTTTTTTTAAAAACTATTTGTCTGAAAATGCTGAAAGTTCTCTATTGTGAATATAGAAGCAACTGAAATATTGTGCCTGGAGATGTTGAATGGAAATAAAGTAAACATAACAGAAAAAGATAAATGTTGAAACAAAATCTCATATATATATATATATATATATATATATATAAAATTGGGTGAAGAGGACTCAGAGTTTAACTATTTGAGTGCTTAATGACATTTATTTGTTCTGGACAATTCAATATATAGAATATTATAGAGCTTAATATCCATTATATAGGTAGTGCACTGAATAACAAAACAGTGCATTTACCAGCACCTCTTTAATTAATAATTACAAATACAAAAATAGAACATTATATCCAATGTCATTTGGTATCTAAGGAAACAAAAACAGCACCCACATTAAAGTGGAAAATTCTAAAAGTTCATTATGTTTATACAAAAAACTATATATTGTTAATCTACTTGAGAATAAAAATCTATTAAGTAACAATGAGATAAATGTATATGTAGACATTGCAAAATATTAAATTAGAAAATGGATAAAATCTAAATGGAAATAATAATCAACAAAACTTCAAAAATAATTACCAAACAAACTATAAAATAAATAAATTAAAACCACTGGAAAGTCATTTATATATAAAAAAATTATATTTATAAAAAAGCTTGCAAAAAATAAATATATATTAGAAATGCTTGGTGTAAGATGGCAGAGAAATTAAGTTAAAAATCTTTTTTACTTATAAATCAAGGGGCACAGAAAGGTAATAGGAGACCAAAATGATAAGAAAATAGAAAAGGACAGCCCTTTGACTTTTAAATGGGCATATCACATATGAAAAGACCAAAACTAAGCAAAAATGAAAAAAGTAAAGTGATAAGATTAAGTTAAAGACAAAGTTGACATCTTGATATAAAGGAGAAGAAAGAAAAGATGAGAGAGAAAAAAAAAGAGAAAAAGTATAGTGCAGGGCCAATTCCAAAATGAGTCTTCACTCTGATTAGTTGAAAGCAGCAAACTGAAGGTTTTGTATTTAAATGTAAATCATCTGTGTACAACCATTATCAAGCATTGCCTGATGAAGAGAATCTATCTCAAACATAAGAAATTTACATGTTTTTGCAATTATTTAGTTGTTCATAATGATATGTATAGATATATGTATATGAGAGAGAATCTCAGTGTAATGAGTTATTGTCTATAAATAAACATTTGGTCATTCAGTGGGCATGTTATACTTCAGTGATGAGATTTTAAAGTTGTTTTTCATTCATAGCACTGTTTTCATTCAATGTTCTGCTTCCATCAAAGAAATGGACGAGGCTTAAAAACAATCCAAAATCTCTTCGCTGTTGCCTGTCCTGTCATCATTTGTATTGATTAAATGGAATTCTTCTGAGAGCAGATCCTAAAGTTCCTACAACTTGAATACTACTTTTAACTATTTCAATTTTATTGGTTTTTCTTTGATTATTCTTTAGACATTGGAGGTTTTACATTGATTGTTGGTTTTCTTTGGTGCCTAACAGACATTAGGAGGTTTTGGTAAACTGTGAGGCAAATTTTGAACCGCAAACACATTTATTGCTGTTGGGTAAAAAAAATTAAAATTCACTCTTTTATTTTTGCACCTAAGAGTAAAAATGAAAATTGCACATTTTTTATCATCATCAAATGTACCCAAATTGTTTTTTTGCTTTTTTGGGATTTTTTGTCTTGTGGTTGTTTTTGTTTTATTTGTGCTTCTCTCACTTTGATTGAAAATTCTTGACATCATTTTTAGAAATCAACTGCCAATTTGACCATATCAGATCTATCAGATTTGCCTATTAGTACCGGAGAAAATACAAACCGAGTTTTAAACCGTGACTGATATCAAGAGATTTCATTTATAAAATTCACTTCACTAAATTGGAGGCATCAACACTCATGAGATTACCAATTAAGTCAAGGTAAATTAATATCGATTAGAAATTTATATCGTAGAGTGATTTTTAAATCAGCTGCCAATTGACTTATCAAGTCAATCAGATTTACTTTTAACAAAGGAGTAAAATGAATTACATGTTGAAAATTGACGATATCAAAACATTTTTTGATATCAGTTGATATATCATCAAATCAAACGTATTTACTATTAAGACAGTAATGGATTTCTCAGTTGTCAACTGATGATATCAAGAAAGTCATTCTTGAAATCATTATCAATAATATAATCAAATTAGTCAATTTTATTGACTACTCGCTGTGTTGACGCAATCAAATGATGGCACGAAGCATTACTGTGATCTTATCAAATCAATCAAGTTATTATTAATTGAATGAGCACTGAGTTGAGTACTGACGATAGCAAAAAAGTCATTTTGGAAATCAGCTGCCAATTTCTTCTTATCAAATCAGAAGATTTACTGTTAAAACAGGTAGATAAATACAGAGGTGTGAACTGATGACCAGCAAGATCATTTTTTGAAATCAATGATAATTTGATAGATCTAATTGATCAGACTTACTATTAAGACGGAGTAATAGTACTGGGGTTGAGAGCAAATATTTATCAAGAAGGTCACTTTTAAAAACGGATGCTAATTGCTCTATCAAATCAGTGGATGTTTCAATTTAAGGCGTAAATGCATACGTTGAGAATTGATATGAAGAATACAATTTTGGAAATCCAGCTGCCAATATGACTATTGAATTGACTGATTTCCGTTTAGAAAGGTAAATTGATACAAGTTTTGAATTTTTTGATATCAAGAGTTATTTTTTAATTAAGCTTCCAATTTGACCTCAAATCATTCAGATTTATTATAAAATAGGAGTAAATACATACTGATTTGAGAATTGATATTAAGAAGGTAATGTTTTTAAGTCAGTGACCAAAATGACCTTATCAAGTCAATCAGATTTACTTTTTAACAAAGAGAATGCAAAGATATAGAACTGAGAATTGATGATATCAAGAAAGTTGTTTTTGAAATCTGCTGTCAGTTGGCTTTGTCAAATCTATCAGAATCGTTATTAGAGCTATCTTGTGGTCATTTTTAAAAACAACTTTGGTACAGTCTTATGAAATCAATCAGATTTACTCTTAAAACAGGAGTAAATAGATACTTTCTTCAGAACTGATGATATCAAAAAGGTCATTTTTTTTTAAAAATCAACTGCCAATTTGCGACGTCAAATCAAACGCAACTAGACAGGGACAATAGAACTGTGTTGAGAATTGATGATATCAAAAAATTCATCTTTGAATTGCTTATTTGACAATTTGATCCTGTTTAATTGATTAGATTTACTACTAGACAGGAGTAAATAAATACTGAGTTGAGAATTGATGATATCTAGCTCATTTTCTTTTAAATCCACTGCCAATTTAAACTCATTATATCGATCAGATTTACAATTATGATAGGAATAATGGGCAGCAAGTTGAGAATTGATCAGTTTTAAATGAACTGAAATGAAAAATACATGAAGTTACCAAATTGATCATATCAAGAAGAAGGTCATTTTATATTAGGTTATGACAGAACTTACCAATTAGGACAGGAGTAAATGAATGCCTTGTTTGGCGGAGATGAGAACATTCAAAAGTTCATTTTGCGATGGCTACTTCAAATTTAACTTTTTTAAATTGATCATATAGAAGAAGATCATTTTATACAGTTTATACAAAATTTGAACTGAACTTACCAATTAAGACAGGAATAAATGAATGCAGTTTCGAGAACGAGGATATCAAATCAGCTGCTAATCTCACCTTATCAAATCAGATTGACTATTAACACAGGTAAAAAGGCACCGAGCTGAGATGTTGATATCAAGAAGGTCATTCATTAGTGGGTTGTTGACCTTATCAAGTCGCTAGTTTACAAGAGTAAATAGTTACCAAGTTGAGAATATATGATGTCAAGATCATTTTTTAAATCAACTGCAAAAGAACAATGATGTTATCAGATTATGGCAGTTTCTACGTAATGTTACTTTTACTTCTCTAAACTCTGCTAACAATTTGGTAATGACTAATTAAATCAAAACCAAATTTTTAACAAAATTTCTAATGGGTTAGAAAGTTAAAAAGAAAATATTTTTCGTATTGAAAATATTTTGATCACACCACTCTTCAATCACTAACAGAAACATTTCGATGGAGAAAGTTTGTTTATTTTTATTTTTTTAGTATTATCACCAAGCAACGAAAGCACTGCACTGATGCGCAGAGAGCTGTCAGAAGTGAAAAAAGATTTGAAGAAGAAAAACTGAAACCACAACCTAAGTAGGCTTAAGGACGAGCATCTTTACCTGTTCAATAGACGTGGGTGGAGTGTGAACCGGGCGATAGTTTAGTCTATCTCAATTAAAAAGAATAAACAATAAAAATAAAAAGAATGAAAAAGATTGGCAAAGAAAAAGCACAAAACCACTCCTAAACAGGAAGCAAGAGTTGAGCACCTTCACCTGTTCAATAGACTTGGTGGAGCTAACAGTTGAACGATAGTTTAATTATCTACTCCAATTAAAAAGAATAAACAATAAAAATAAAAGAGTGAAAAGATTATAAGGGAAAAAGAGAAAAACCGGAAACCACAACTAAACGAAAAGAACGAGATGACATGTTCACCTGTTTGTGTTAGGGTTAGAACGGTTCCAATTTCTACTGTGTTATTTTTTTACC
>JBBBDQ010027162.1:0-18191 GCA_037127315.1 Ascarosepion bandense | reverse complement strand
GGGAGACTGGCAACTGTGTGACGCAGGACGACGACGACGTCATAGCCCGCACCATGACCGAGTGGGAGCATGCCGTTCGGCTCCCCCACACCAGCGGGAGGCGGCGGCGGCCACACCGTCAGCAGCGACCGGACCAGCAGCGGCGACTGCACCGCAGCAGAGACCACCCTGCAGCGGCGACTGCACCTGCAGCAGCGACCAGACCAGCAGCGGCGACTGCACCTGCAGCAGCGACTACTCCCAGCAGCGGCGACTGCACCTGCAGCAGCGACCAATCCAGCAGCGGCGACTGCACCTGCAGCAGCGACCAATCCAGCAGCGGCGACTGCACCGGCACCAGCAACTGCAACCGTGCGCAGCAGCAGCAACCAAACCTGCTCCAGCGACCGGATCTGCAGCAGCGTCCAGACCGGCGGCAACTGCAGCAACAACACCCCCACCGGCACGGACAGCAGCAGCAGCAGCAGCAGCAGCAACACCAGCGTCTCCTTACCCTCGACCTCTGGGTGGGAAAGGAGGCAAGAAGATCACGCGTGGCACGAGGACTATTACCAGTCCATCCAAAAGGATTGACTACGCGGACTACATCAGGGACGGAGCTCGTCTCGAAGCCGGACCACTTGGTGCAGATCGAGGCGAGAGTCACCACCCTGATCACCAAGGACCTGAAGACCAAACCCTGATCGGCGTCCCCAGGGATACGTTCGAGGAGGGACTGCAGACACCGGAAGATCAGAGCCAGGGCCGTAGCGAGGAGAAGCAACACCACGTGGACGTCCTGCTCGGCTCCGCCGAAGAAGCCAAGAACTTGATCGGCGTGGTTCTGGAGACCAAAACGCTCCAGTTCCACACGGAGTACATGGGCACGAAGAAGGTGAAAATCACGCTGCACGGCGTCCCCATGGACATTGCCGAGGACCACGTGGGCGCCTTCTTCGTCCAATATGGAAAGGTGGCCGAAGTCTCCTCGCTGCGGTCGAAAGCAGGATTCCTCACGGGATAGCGACCTGCAGGACCCTGGACAAGGAAAACATCGCCAAATCCTCAACATCTCATCTGCAGGGGTCGTGCCATCTTCGTCATCGAAGGCAGGAAGCCGTGCTGTTGGGTCTGCGGGTCGGCGGAGCACGTGGCAAAGCGTGCCCAACCAAGAATCCGGCCTCAAAGGCCCACCAGCCCAACCAGTCGCTGCAGCAACCGGCGGCACAGGCGAAGATGAAAACAAGCACAACCCACACAGTCTCCCGTGAGCAACAAGGACGGCGAATGGCAGGTGGTGGCCAGGAAGAAAGCCAAAAAACCTTCCCCGACAATGTGCCGCCACCTGTCAAGACGCCCGCCAAGCAGAGACCCCGGTGGGGCTGTCGACTCCTACCAAACCTAAGGAGTCCCCGGCGAAGGCGCCGGCAAAACCAAAGGAGGTGTTCCCCAAACAGAGGAAGGCAAGAAGTCCTTCCTTGGCAGCAAATGGAAGTACAAAGGACACCTCCCTGAAACGTGGGAGAGAGGAAGAGGCAGAGGAGCAGCACAACAACACAAAGGTCAGGAGAAGGAGCGGAGCAACGAAAGGAGGCCGCGAGCTAAAAGGCACCAAGTTCTCTACTGGTAAGTCCTGTTAAACAGAATGATACCATGTAAAGGTAAGAAGTCTTCCTTCATCCCCGCAAAAGCCTCCCAGTCCCCAGTCTTTAAACTGACCTCCTGAAATCATGTAATTTTAACCCCCACTCCCTCCCTCCTCTGTCCACTCTCCTCGGGCAAAAGAAAAAAGCCCTGCCTCAAGGGGAAGCACTCCTTAAAGTGAGTGAGGACGTTGCCTCTGAGTGGTCATCTCAGAGGCGAAAACTATTAAAGCCCCTGCTGAAGCTGACTTCAGTGGAGGGCAAACCAGTTGAAGATCCTAGAAACTTTCCCCGGTGGCCCCAGGTGTCATCACCCTGGTGAGAGGAACACCGGTGGCAGTCCCGAGGGTCTGGGATCACATCCACGAAGGAAAGAGACATTTTGTGTAAAAGTTACCATGGTTCAGCACAACACACCTGAACTCAAAAAATGGAAAAATTGTTCGGGGAGGTCCCCTGTTTTACTCCACCCCAGTCTCTATAGGGTAGTGAAACTAACATACCCCACGGACGTTGGCGGCATTGTCCCAGACGGACGGATTACGCTTCTAGAACGGGTTCCCGAGCATGAAACCAAGTTCGGGTCCTATTCAGGGGATTCTTGTCCCGTATGTGACTAATGCTTTTGCTGCATGTTTTTGTTTTTTTGCTTCCTTTTCAGAACTAAATCATGTCTATTAAGATAGCCAGCTTAAATGCGAATGGCCTACAGGGATCGGGTAAGGCGGCTCGCCTGCTTCGTGACCTCTTATCGTTCGGCGTGGATGTGGCCGCGATCCAAGAGACTCACTTTGTTTGCGAAGTCGACTCGTGTAAAGGTTCAACGACTATGTCGTCTATTCAGCATAAGGGAGCCGCAGCATGCCAGAGGTGTTTCTTTGCTGGTCAAGCGTACCCTGGATGCGAGGATCGACCTTGTCCATGTCGGTGCCGAGGGCCGGCTGGATCGTGGCAGATATTGCAGTGAAAAGCAAATCGTTCCGGCTGATTGCGGTTTATGCGCCCAATGTCCAAGGTGAGCGTGTTCTTTCTTTCGGCTGTTGGAGCCCTTCATGGTGCATTCAACACGGCTAATCTTAGTTGGGGACTGGAATGCCGTCCTAACCCCCAAAATGGGATAGAGGAAGGGGCGCTAGCGGGGAGGAGTGGTGATCGTAGCCTGGTCGATCTGATCGGCGAATTTGGTCTCGTCGATAGATACCGGGTCGATCATCCGGATGGGAGCATGTGGACGTGGACGCATAGTTGGCCTTCTACCCGGGTATCCGCGTACCTGGATAGGATGTTAGTCAGAGAAGCCGACATAGACTTCTTAGAATGTCCAACGTTCCAAATGGTTATTACCTTGGACCACAAACTCGTTTGTGCCCGTGGTGCTAGACTTTAGGCCTAGGTTGGCTGGTTATTGGAAGTCTAATCAGTCCTTATTGGACAGGCGGGATTTTCGTGACCAGCTGACAAAACTAGTTCAGCGGGAATTGGGCGAGTCATTGGGAGTAGGTGGTGGGTTAACCTTAAGGACACCATTAGGTCTTTCGCCACCAAATATAGCCAGCGGCTCAACCTAGATAAGGCTGCGGGCGGTGACACTTGAAGGGTGCTAATTTCACCCGGGCGGAGGCTGAGGATCCCCTAGAGATAGCCTTAGCTAGAGGCCCTGGAGCGTTCGATTAGCGGGCGCTACATGGGTCAGGCAATTAGGGGCTAAGTAAGGAAGATGTCTTCCGAAGCTGTGAACATGGGCGCAGAACTGCGCAAGGAAGAAATTCGCCAGGCCGGCGACCGGTACATTCGAGAGGTACGCGACCCGGAGGGACATTCCCAAGGTCCACCAACGACATGTGCGAGGCGTTCCGGCAGCATTTCGGAACACCGATTTACCAAGGAGCCTGGACTCCGTGACGAGGAGTTTCGCAGCTATTTGGCTGACTTTCCCCGGCTTTTGCCGGCTGAAGCGGCTAGCTGCGAAGGAGATTACGGAGGACGAAATCTACGTGGCTTTGAAGAAGGTCGGCGGAGGCAAGTCGCCAGCTTTGATGGTTTGCCCTATGAAATGTACTTGAGGATGTCGCACCTTTTTGTCCCGCTCTTTGGCTGTCGCTAACCACTGGTTTCGCAGGGGTCCATCCCCGGTCGGATCACCAGGGGCGTGATCACGCCGTTGAGAAAAGGCAAGAAGGTTGGGAGGGAACTAGACGATTACAGGCCCATAACTCTGCTAAACACAGAGTTAAAGATTTTGGCCAAGATCCTGACGAATCGCTTGCAGCCAGTTGCCGAGTCTCTGTTGGGACCGATCAGACTTGTTCTGTGAAGTGGGACGAATATCAATTCAGAGCAACCTGCACTTGATTCGCACGATCGTAGAGGGTGTAGAAGACGACGATGAGGCCGCGCTGATCAATTTGGATCAGTCCAAGGCATTTGATAGATTGACCATGGCCACCGTCCTGCAGGCCGCCGGATTCAAACCCGACTTCACAGCCGTTGACAGTTTCTTCTGTATCGCTCCCAAGGCTGTGGTACAGAACGGGAAGCTGTCAAGCTTTCGCGCTGCTAGGTCGGTCCGACAGGGTTGTCCACCGTCTTCTCCTTTACGTCCTGGCGTTGGAGCCCTCCTTCGCCGGCTAAGGACGACGGGCAGTCCGGTCCTACGTGGAATCGCAGTTCCTGGCGGAGCTCGAGCCAGGGTTTCCGCGTACGCCGATGACGTAACGACCTTGTGTCCTCCCAGACATAGGAGGCGGCACAGCACGCGCTTGTAGCTTGGCACGAGAAGGACAGGGGCCAGAATTAACTGCGACAAGTCTTCTCCGGGCTTGCGGTTAGGCGCTTGGAAGGGTGTTTCCCTCCCGGGGCCCTTCGATCGACGTCATCAAGCCTCGAGTTTGGTTCGGTCCGACTTACAGTTGGAGAAAACTGGTCTGAAGTACTGGCAAAGGTCGGCGCGTCGGTCAAGGTTTGGCGTCGACGGGAACTTCTCCGTGAAGGGCTTGGCGGAGGTGTGCAACACATACCTCTTTCCCATGATCCTTTACTGGCTGTCAGTACTTCCCCTTTGTGACGATCATAGAAGGCGCTCGAGCGCTTCGCTATTCTCCTGCCTGTGTGGAGGACGCAAAACACGGTCGACAAAGGAGTCTGTTGCCTGGGTCCGTGTCAAGGGGGTCTGGGATGCCACACTTGAGGAGCCACGTGCTCGCTTCGAGGTTGGCATTTCTCGCGGCGCGCGTTGGAGGAAGATCGGTTGCTTGCGGGGGTAGTGAGGGACATGTTCCCCGGCCTTACCATCGCTCCCCCGACCCTATGGCTGACCGTCAGGCCTTGGGTGCGACCGACCCTGCTCGAATGTCTGGCGGCCTTACAGGCCATTCCACGGTCCAGTGACCTTTCACAGCCTAGGAAACTCTTCTCTATCGGGGATTAGTGGAGGGTGCCGTGAAGGATAAGCTGTGGAGTAAGCTCGGCATGTCGAGAGGGAAAGATCGCTCTCATTGGTCTTGGGCGCCAGGTGGGACTGGCTCAGCAACTCTGAGTTTTCTCTCACCTGGCGATTGGCTCGGAAATGGTTTGTCGCTCAATGACAAGCGTTTCGCAATGGGCCTGGCGGATTTGCCAGATTGTGAACGTTGCAACCTTGACTAAGGAGACGTCGGCGCACGCCTTCTTCCATTGTTCGCGCGTCGCCCGTTGTGGGCGCGTGTCGGCGAGCGATCGCTCAGCATCTCGCCGCGTGGAGCTTGTGCTCATTGATCGCGCATACGCTGTGGACAATGTGTCGCCCCGTACTCTGGTGTGAAGCGGATGGTGTTTCTGTCGCTACCGGCCACGGCTAGAATGGTGATTTGGATGACGCGTCTGAGGAAGTCTTGCGGGAGAGGTCGTCTTTCGGATCAGGATCTATCCGATATTTTGAGCACCAGCTCAAAATGAAGATTAGAACTGAACGGAAACGGCTGCACCCGACAGACTTCAAAGCGTGGATATATGCAGCGAGCCTGGTTCGTGTGACCGGGGCTAGCCTTGATTAGTTCTTGCCAAGTCACATCGGGGTGGATTCCCTGAAACCCCTCCTGCTAAGGTTAGCTTTTTTGTATACCTAGTTAATGTGAGTGAATGTATTTGTCCTAGGCCTGTTCCCGGCTCCATTGCTTGCTATGATCCAGTTCGAGATTCCCACTGACCATTGTTATTTTGCCTGCTTCACTTCTCGGCTGGGTCAGCCTTACATATTCTCCAGTCCAATTTATTTTTTGTACCCAGCTTCTCCATTCCCCCTTAGAAAGAGAGCGGCTTGATTTCAGTCTCTGTGAGGCAGAATACAGTGGCCTCTTTAATTACGAGTGGTGTGTTTGGGTCTTACTAACATTTTGTATAAATATTCATTTGAAATTGTTTTGCTTTGGGGATTTTTTGCTTCATACCCCTCCCCATCATCATCTCATGTACAAATGTTAAAATCTATTTTTGTACTATAATTGTAAATAGTCAAAATTTTATGTACAAATTTTAAAACTATTTTTGTAAATAATCACAAATTTTTATGTACATTTGGGGGCGTTTTTGTAGGTCCCCGGTATGTTTTTGCGATATTTTGGGTGCTAGATAAGTACGAGTGTTGATGGACAAATTTTATGGTGAATGAGAATCATTGTAACGTATGTATGGGTCGTGAATCTGATTAGCTAGGCAGATATAGTAACTGAAGCATCACCCCAAGTTTTTATTCCTCCCACCTTTCGGCCTTGTGCCATAATTCATGTAAAAATGAATAAATAAAACCAGCCACTTCCCCCAGACTTTTGTTTGTGTGGATTTTGTTGTGGAGCTTAGTGGAGCATTTGTTCCTCCGTGTTATTTGTTCGCACTCTGTCTCTCGGACATACTATGTTTTCCAGCCTGAGTTTATTGTTTCAAGCCAGCGTAAAAGTAGTGTTCTTCGGAACGCGAAACACCGGGAAGCAGTTGTCCACCTCGTGGCATGGGCCACGGCCTAGGCCACTTCCCCCTGTTCGTTGGAAGAGCCTAGTGGAGTAGTTGTTCCGCAGTGATATCTGCTCGCACTTGTCTCTTGAGCCCGAGTTCATTGCTCGGGCTGCGAAGTAGCGGTTTCTTCGAAAACGCGAAACACCGGAAAGAAGTTGTTCGGTGATCGGTCACTTTTGTGGCATGGCCACAGAAGGACCGGGGGAAGTCGGCACTCCCACCACGGCCTCGGTGGGAGACTGGCAACTGTGTGACGCAGACGACGACGACGTCATAGTCCGCACCATGACCGAGTGAGAGCATGCTGTTCGGCTCCCCCACACCAAGGGAGGCGGCGGCGGCCACACTGTCAGCAGCCACCGGACCAGCAGCGGCGACTGCACCGGCGCCGGCAGAGACCACCCCAGCAGCGGCGACTGCACCTGCAGCAGCGACCAGACCAGCAGCGGCGACTGCACCCGCAGCAGCGACCACCCCAGCAGCGGCGACTGCACCCGCAGCAGCGACCAATCCAGCAGCGGCGACTGCACCTGCAGCAGCGACCAATCCAGCAGCGGCGACTGCACCGGCACCAGCAACCAAACGTGCAGCAGCAGCAGCAACCAAACCTGCTCCAGCGACCGGATCTGCAGCAGCGTCCAGACCGGCGGCAACTGCAGCAACAACACCCCCACCGGCACGGACAGCAGCAGCAGCAGCAGCAGCAACACCAGCGTCCCCTACCTCGACCTCTGGGTGGAAAGGGAGGCAAGGAAGATCACGCGTAAGGACGAGGACTATTACCAGTCCATCCAAAAGGATTACGCGGACTACATCAGGGGACGGAGCTCGTCTCGAAGCCGGACCACTTGGCGCAGATCGAGGCGAGAGTCATCACCCTGATCACCAAGGACCTGAAGACCAAAAAACTGATCGGCGTCCCCAGGGATACGTTCGAGGAGGGACTGCAGGACACTGAAGATCAGAGCCAGGGCCGTAGCGAGGAGAAGCAACATCAATGTGGACGTCCTGTCGGCTCCGCCGAAGAAGCCAAGAACTTGATCGGCGTGGTTCTGGAGACCAAACGCTCCAGTTCCACACGGAGTACATGGGCACGAAGAAGGTGAAAATCACGCTGCACGGCGTCCCCATGGACATTGCTGAGGACCACGTGGGCGCCTTCTTCGTCCAATATGGAAAGGTGGCCGAAGTCTCCTCGCTGCGGTCGAAAGCAGGATTCCTCACGGGAGACATGACCCTGCAGGTGACCCTGGACAAGGAAAACATCGCCAAAATCCCCAACATCCTCACCTGCAGGGGTCGTGCCCTGTCATCGTGGAAGGCAGAAGCCGTGCTGTTGGGTCTGCGGGTCGGCGGAGCACGGCAAAAGCGTGTCTAACCAAGAATCCGGCCTCAAAGGCCCAACCAGCCCAACCAGTCAAGCAGCAACCGGCAGCACAGGCGAAGGATGGCGCAAAACAAGCACAACCCACACAGTCTCCCGTGAGCAACAAGGACGGCGAATGGCAGGTGGTGGCCAGGAAGAAAGCCAAAAACCTTTCCCCGGACAATGTGCCGCCACCCGTCAAGACGCTCAAGCAGACCCCGGTGGGGCTGTCGACTCCTACCAAACCTAAGGAGTCCCCGGCGAAGGCGCCGGCAAAACCAAAGGAGGTGTCTCCTCCCAAACAGAGGAAGGCAAGGTTCCTCCCAGCAAATGGAAGTACAAAGGACACCCTCCCTGAAACGTGGGAGAGAGGAAGAGGCAGAGGAGCAGCACAACAACACAAAGGCCAGGGAGAAGGAGCCGGAGCAACGAAAGGAGGCCGCGAGCCGAAAAATGCAGCTCTCTACCAGTGTCTCCGGTTAAACAGACTATACCCGCGGCCAGTAGTCTTCATCCCCGCAAAAAGCCTCCCAGTCCCCAGTCTTTAAACTGACCCCCTGAAATCATGTACTTTAACCCCCACTCCCTCCCCCTCCTCCTCTGTCCACTCTCCCTCTCGGGCAAAAAAGAAAAAAGCCCTGCCCCAAGGGGAAGCACTCCCTTAAAGTGAGTGAGGACGTTGCCTCTGAGTGGTCATCTCAGAGGCGAAAACTATTAAAGCCCCCTGCTGAAGCTGACTTCAGTGGAGGGCAAACCAGTTGAAGATCCTAGAAACTTTCCCCAGGCCCCAGGTGTCATCACCCTGGTGAGGAAAACACCGGTGGCAACCTGAGGGTCTGGGATCACATCCACGAAGCAAAGAGACATTTTGCAAAAGTTACCATGGTTCAGCACAACACACCTGAACTCAAAAAAAATGGAAAAAAATTGTTCGGGGAGGTCCCCCGTTTTACTCCACCCCAGTCTCCATAGGGTAGTGAAACTAACATACCCCACGGACGTTGGCGGCATTGTCCTAGACGGACGGATTACGTCCGATGTAGGAACGGGTTCCCCTAGGACAGTCCGTCGGGGTCCTATCTGCTAGGGATTTCCGTCCCGTATGTGACTAGTACTTTTTGTTGTATGTTTTTGTTGTTTTTCCTTTTCAGAACTAAATCATGTTCATTAAGACAGCTGTGCATAAATGCGAATGGCCTGAGGGATTCGGGGTAAGGCGGCTCGCCTGCTTCGTGACCTCTTGTCGTTCGGCGTGGATGTGGCCGCGATCCAAGAGACTCACTTTGTTTGCGAAGTCGACTCGTGTGTGCTGTCTAACGACTATGTCGTCTATTCAGCATATGGGAGCCGGCATGCCAGAGGTGTTTTGCTGGTCAAGCGTACCTCCCGCGCGAGGATCGACCTTGTCCATGTCGGTGCCGAGGGCCGGCTGATCGTGGCAGATATTGCAGTGAAAAGCAAATCGTTCCGGCTGATTGCGGTTTATGCGCCCAATGTCCCAGGTGAGCGTGTCTCTTTCTTTCGGCTGTTGGAGCCCTTCATGGTGCATTCAACACGGCTAATCTTAGTTGGGGACTGGAATGCCGTCCTAACCCCCAAATGGGATAGAGGAAGGGGCGCTAGCGGGTGGAGTGGTGATCGTAGCCCAAGGTTGATCTGATCGACGAATTTGGTCTCGTCGATAGATACCGGGTCGATCATCCGGATGGGAGCATGTGGACGTGGACGCATAGTTGGCCTTCTACCCGGGTATCCGCGTACCTGGATAGGATGTTAGTCAGAGAAGCCGACATAGACTTCTTAGAATGTCCAACGTTCCACTGGTTAGGCCAATTTCGACCACAAACTCGTTTGTGCCCGGGTGGTGTTAGACTTTAGCTCAGGTTGGCTGGTTATTGGAAGTTCAATCAGTCCTTATTGGACAGGCGGGACTTTCGTGACCAGCTGACAAAAATCTGGTTCAGCGGGAATTAACTGGGCGAGTCATTGGGAGTAGGTGGTGGGTTAACCTTAAGGACACCATTAGGTCTTTTGCCACCAAATATAGCCAGCGGCTCAACCTAGATAAGGCTGCGGAGGCAAAGACACTTAGTGCTAATTTCACCCGGGCGGAGGCTGGAGGATCCCCTAGAGATAGCCTTAGCCAAGGAGGCCCTGGAACGTTCGACTAGCGGGCGCTACATGGGTCAGGTAATTAGGGCTAAGTTAAGCAGAGCGTCTTCCGAAGCTGTGAACATGGGCGCAGAACTGCGCAAGGAAGAAATTCGCCAGGCCGGCGACCGGTACATTCGAGAGGTACGCGACCCGGAGGGACATCTCCTAAGGTCCACCGACGACATGCGAGGCTTTCCAAGCAGCATTTCGAACACCGATTTACCAAGGAGCCTGACTCCGTGACGAGGAGTTTCCGGCAGCTATTTGGCTGACTTTCCCGGCTTTTGCCGGCTGAAGCGGCTAGTTGCGAAGGGGAGATTACGGAGGACGAAATCTACGCGGCTTTGAAGAAGGTCGGCAGAGGTACCAGGCTTGGATGGTTTGCCCTATGAAATGTACTTGAGGATGTCGCACCTTTTTGTCCCGTTTCTGGTTGTCGTGTTCAACCACTGGTTTCGGCAGGGGTCCATCCCCGGTCGGATCACCAGGGGGCGTGATCACGCTGTTGAGAAAAGGCAAGAAGGTTGGTGAACTAGATGATTACAGGTCTACAACTCTGCTAAACACAGAGTTAAAGATTTTGGCCAAGATCCTGACGAATCGCTTGCAGCTAGTTGCCGAGTCTCTGTTGGGACCGATCGACTTGTTTCAGAAGGACGAAACAATTCAGAGCAACCTGCACTTGATTCGCACGATCGTAGAGGGTGTAGAAGACGACGATGAGGCCGCGCTGATCAATTTGGATCAGTCCAAGGCATTTGATAGGATTGACCATGGCTACCTGGCTGCTGTCCTGCAGGCCGCCGGATTCAAACCCGACTTCAGCCGCTGGATTAGCCTTCTGTATCGCTCCCCCAAGGCTGTGGTACAGGTGAACGGGAAGTTGTCGGGCGCTTTCGCGCTGTCTAGGTCGGTCCGACAGGGTTGTCCACTGTCTTCTCCTCCTTTTACGTCCTGGCGTTGGAGCCCCTCCTTCGCCGGCTAAGGACGAGAGACGGGCAGTCCGGTCCTACGTGGAATCGCAGTCCCTGGCGGAGCTCGAGCCAGGGTTTCCGCGTACGCCGATGACGCAACGACCTTGTGTCCTCCCCGCAGGGACATAGAGGCGGCACAGCAGGCGCTTGTACGGTACGAGAAGGTGACAGGGGCTAGTGGAATTAACTGCGACAAGTCTTCCGGCTTGCGGTTAGGCGCTTGGAAGGGTGTTTTCCGGGCCCTTCGGACTGACGACGGGCCGGTCAAGCTCCTCGGAGTTTGGTTCGGTCTCGACTTACAGTTGGAGAAAACTGGTCTGAAGTACTGGCAAAGGTCGGCGCGTCGGTCAAGGTTTGGCGTCGACGGCCCTCCGTGAAGGGCTTGGCGGAGGTGTGCAACACATAATTCTCTCATGATCCTTTATCGGCTGTCAGTATTCTCCTTTGTGACGATCATGAGAAGGCGCTCGAGCGTTTGCTATTCTCCTGCCTGTGGAGAGGACGCAAACACATGGTCGACAAAGGAGTCTGTTGCCTCCGTCCGTGTCAAGTGGGGCCCGTGATGCCATACTTGAGGAGCCACGTGCTCGCTTCGAGGTTGGCATTTCTCAGGCGCGCGTTGGCGAAGATCGGTTGCTTGCGGGGGTAGTGAGGGACATGTTCCCTTGCTCCACTATCGCTCCCCCCGACCCTATGGTTGACCGTCAGGCCTTGGGTGCGACCGAAATTCCTGCTCGAATGTCTGGCGGCCTTACAGGCCATTCCACGGTCCAGTGACCTTTCACAGCCTAGGAAACTTCTATCGGGGATTAGTGGAGGGTGCCGTGAAGGATAAGCCGTGGAGTAAGCTCGGCATGTCGAGAGTGGAGTACCGCTCTCATTGGTCTTGGGCGCCAGGTGCGGGACTGGCTCAGCAACTCTGAGTTTTCCTCACCTGGCGATTGGCTCGGAATGGTTTGTCGCTCAATGACAAGCGTTTCGCAATGGGCCTGGCGGATTTGCCAGATTGTGAACGTTGCAACCTTGGAATTAAGGAGACGTCGGCGCACGCCTTCTTCCATTGTTCGCGCGTTCGCCCGTTGTGGGCGCGTGTCGGCGAGTTGACTGCTCGTATCTGCCGCCGCGGAGCTTGTGCTCATTGATCGCGCATACGCTGTGGACAATGTGTCGCCCCCGTACTCTGGTGTGAAGCGGATGGTGTTTCTGTCGCTACTGGCCACGGCTAGAATGGTGATTTGGATGACGGGTTCGAGGAAGTCTTGCGGGAGGTCGTCTTTCGATCAGATCTAACTGATATTTTGAGCACCAGCTCAAAATGAAGATTAGAACTGAACGAAAACGGCTGCACCCGACAGACTTTAGCAAAAGGTGGATATATGCAGCGAGCCTGGTTCGTGTGACCGGGGCTACGCTTCCTTTGATTTTCTTTTTTTTTAGTTCTGGGTTGTCACATCGGGGGTGGATTCTCCTTGGAACCCTCCCGCGGTTAAAGTTAGCTTTCTTTGTATACCTAGTTAATGTGAGTGAATGTATTTGTCCTAGCCTGTTCCCGGCTCCATTGCTTCTGTTATGATCCAGTTCGAGATTCCCACTGACCATTGTTATTTTGCCCCGTTTTATTCTCGGCTGGGTCAGCCTTATATATTCTCCAGTCCAATTTATTTTTGTACCCAGCTTCTCCATTCCCCTTAGAAAGAGAGCGGCTTGATTTTGTCTCTACAGGCAGAATACAGTGGCCTCTTTAATTACGAGGGGTGTGTTTGGGTCTTACTAACATTTTGTATAAATATTCATTTGAAATTGTTTTGTTTTGGGGATTTTTTGTTTCTTCATACCCCTCCCCATCATATCATCTCATGTACAAATGTTAAAATCTATTTTTGTACTATAATTGTAAATAGTCACAAATTTTTATGTACAAATTTTAAAATCTATTTTTGTAAATAATCACAAATTTTTATGTACATTTGGGGCGTTTTTGTAGGTCCCCGGTATGTTTTTGCGATATTTTGGTGCTAGATAAGTACGAGTGTTGATGGACAAATTCTTATGGTGAATGAGAATCATTGTAACGTATGTATGGGTAGTGAATCTGATTAGCTAGGTATAGGATATAGTAACTGAAGACCACCCCAAGTTTTGTTCCCCCTCCCACCTTTCGGCCTTGTGCCATAATTCATGTAAAAATGAATAAATAAAACCAGCCACTTCCCCCCAGACTTTTGTTTGTGTGGATTTTGTGTTGTGGGAGCTTAGTGGAGCATTTGTTCCTCCGTGTTATTTGTTCGCACTCTGTCTCTCGGACATACTGTTTTCCAGCCCGAGTTTATTGCTCGGGCCAGCGTAAAAGTAGTGTTCTTCGGAACGCGAAACACCGGGAAGCAGTTGTCCACCTCGTGGCATGGCCACGGCCTAGCCACTTCCCCCTGTTCGTTGGAAGAGCCTAGTGGAGTAGTTGTTCCGCAGTGATATCTGCTCGCACTTTGTCTCTTGGACAACTGATTTCCAGCCCGAGTTCATTGCTCGGGCCAGCGTAAAGTAGCGGTTTCTTCGAAAACGCGAAACACCGGAAAGAAGTTGTCCGGTGATCGGTCACTTTTGTGGCATGGCCACAGAAGGACCGGGGGAAGTCGGCACTCCCACCACGGCGTCGGTGGGAGATTGGCAACTGTGTGACGCAGACGACGACGACGTCATAGCCCGCACCATGACCGAGTGGGAGAGCATGCTGTTCGGCTCCCCCACACCAGCGGAGGCGGCGGCGGCCACACTGTCAGCAGCGACCACCCCAGCAGCGGCGACTGCACCTGCAGCAGAGACCACCCCAGCAGCGGCGACTGCACCTGCAGCAGCGACCAGACCAGCAGCGGCGACTGCACCTGCAGCAGCGACCACCCCAGCAGCGGCGACTGCACCTGCAGCAGCGACCACCCCAGCAGCGGCGACTGCACCTGCAGCAGCGACCAATCCAGCAGCGGCGACTGCAGCAGCAACCAAACGTGCAGCAGCAGCAGCAACCAAACCTGCTCCAGCGACCGGATCTGCAGCAGCGTCCAGACCGGCGGCAACTGCAGCAGCAACACCCCCACCGGCACGGACAGCAGCAGCAGCAGCAGCAGCAGCAGCAGCACCAGCGTCCCCCTTACCCTCGACTTCTGGGTGGAAGGGAGGCAAGAAGATCACGCGTAAGGACGAGGACTATTACCAGTCCATCCAAAAGGATTACGCGGACTATATCAGGGGGACGGAGCTCGTCTCGAAGCCGGACCACTTGGCGCAGATTGAGGCGAGAGTCATCACCCTGATCACCAAGGACCTGAAGGCCAAGAAACTGATCGGCGTCCCCAGGGATACGTTCGAGGAGGGACTGCAGACACTGAAGATCAGAGCCAGGGCCGTAGCGAGGAGAAGCAACACCACGTGGGACGTCCTGCTCGGCTCCGCCGAAGAAGCCAAGAACCTAATCGGCGTGGTTCTGGAGACCAAAACGCTCGGTTCACACGGAGTACATGGGCACGAAGAAGGTGAAAATCACGCTGCACGGCGTCCCCATGGACATTATTGAAGATCACGTCGGCGCCTTCTTCGTGCAATATGGAAGGGTGGCCGAAGTCTCCTCGCTGCGGTCAACGGGATTCCTCACGGGAGACATGACCCTGCAGGTGACCCTGGACAAGGAAAACATCGCCAAAATCCCCAACATCCTCACCTGCGAAGTGCCATGTTCGTCATCGTGGAAGGCAGGAAGCCGTGCTGGTGTTAGGTCTGCGGGTCGGCGGAGCACGTGGCAAAAGCGTGCCCAACCAAGAATCCGGCCACAAGGCCCAACCAGCCCAACCAGTCAAGCAGCAACCGGCGGCACAGGCGAGGGATGGCGCAAAGCAGGCACAACCCACACAGTCTCCCGTGAGCAACAAAGACGGCGAATGGCAGGTGGTGGCGGGAAGAAACCTAAAAAACCTTCCCCGGACAATGTGCCGCCACCTGTCAAAAGACCCGCCAAACTTAGACCCCGGTGGGGCTGACTCTACCAAACCTAAGGAGTCCCCGGCGAAGGCGCCGGCCGACCAAAGGAGGTGTCTCCTCCCAAACAGAGAAGGCAAGAAGTCCTTCCCCCCAGCAAATGGAAGTACAAGGACACCCTCCCTGAAACGTGGGAGAGAGGAAGAGGCAGAGGAGCAGCACAACAACACAAAGGCCAGGAGAAGGAGCCGGAGCAACGAAAGGAGGCCGCGAGCCGAAAAATGCAGCTCTCTACCAGTGTCTCCGGTTAAACAGACTTATGCACTAAAGGTAAAGTACTTCCTTCATCCCCGCAAAAAGCCTCCCAGTCCCCAGTCTTTAAACTGACCCCCTGAAATCTTGTGCTTTAACCCCCACTCCCTCCCCTCCTCCTCTGTCCTCCCTCTCGGGCAAAAAAAGAAAAAAGCCCTGCCCCAAGGGGAAGCACTCCTTCTTAAAGTGAGTGAGGACGCTGCCTCTGAGTGGTCATCTCAGAGGCGAAAACTATTAAAGCCCCTGCTGAAGCTGACTTCAGTGGAGGGCAAACCAGTTGAAGATCACAAAACTTTCCCAGGCCCCAGGTGTCATCACCCTGGTGGGGAACACCGGTGGCAACCTGAGGTCTGGGATCACATCCACGAAGCAAAGAGACATTTTGCAAAAGTTACCATGGTTCAGCACAACACACCTGAACTCAAAAAAATGGAAAAAATTGACCGAGAGGTCCCCTGTTTTACTCACCCCAGTCTCTATAGGGTAGTGAAACTAACATACCCCACGGACGTTGGCGGCATTGTCCTAGACGGACGGATTACGTCCGATGTAGGAACGGGTTCCCTAGGACAGTCCGTCGGGGGTCCTATCTGCTAGGGATTTCCGTCCCGTATGTGACTAGTACTTTTGTTGCATGTTTTTGTTGTTTTTCCTTTTCAGAACTAAATCATGTCTATTAAGATAGCCAGCATAAATGCGAATGGCCTGAGGGATCGAGGTAAAGGCGGCTCGCCTGCTTCGTGACCTCTTGTCGTTCGGCGTGGATGTGGCCGCGATCAAGAGACTCACTTTGTTTGCGAAGTCGACTCGTGTGTGCTGTCTAACGACTATGTCGTCTATTCAGCATATGGGGAGCCGGCATACCAGAGGTGTTTCTTTGCTGGTCAAGCGTACCCTGGACGCGAGGATCGACCTTGTCCATGTCGGTGCCGAGGGCGGCTGATCGTGGCAGATATTGCAGTGAAAAGCAAATCGTTCCGGCTGATTGCGGTTTATGCGCCCAATGTCCCAGGTGAGCGTGTCTCTTTCTTTCGGCTGTTGGAGCCCTTCATGGTGCATTCAACACGGCTAATCTTGATTCAGGGACTGGAATGCCATCCTAACCCCAAATGGGATAGAGGAAGGGGCGCTAGCGGGTGGAGTGGTGATCGTAGCCTGGTTGATCCCGTCGACGAATTTGGTCTCGTCGATAGATACCGGGTCGATCATCCGGATGGGAGCATGTGGACGTGGACGCATAGTTGGCCTTCTACCCGGGTATCCGCGTACCTGGATAGGATGTTAGTCAGAGAAGCCGACATAGACTTCTTAGAATGTCCAACGTTCCACTGGTTAGGCTACTCGGACCACAAACTCGTTTGTGCCCGGGTGGTGTTAGACTTTAGGCCTAGGTTGGCTGGTTATTGGAAGTTCAATCAGTCCTTATTGGACAGGCGGGACTTTCGTGACCAGCTGACAAAACTAGTTCAGCGGGAATTAACTGGGCGAGTCATTGGGAGTAGGTGGTGGGTTAACCTTAAGGACACCATTAGGTCTTTTGCCACCAAATATAGCCAGCGGCTCAACCTAGATAAGGCTGCGGAGGCAAAGACACTTAGTGCTAATTTCACCCGGGCGGAGGCTGGAGGGGATCCCCTAGAGATAGCCTTAGCCAAGGAGGCCCTGGAACGTTCGACTAGCGGGCGCTACATGGGTCAGGTAATTAGGGCTAAGTTAAGCAAGATGTCTTCCGAAGCTGTGAACATGGGCGCAGAACTGCGCAAGGAAGAAATTCGCCAGGCCGGCGACCGGTACATTCGAGAGGTACGCGACCCGGAGGGACATCTCCTAAGGTCCACCGACGACATGTGCGAGGCTTTCCGGCAGCATTTCGAACACCGATTTACCAAGGAGCCTGGACTCCGTGACGAGGAGTTTCGCAGCTATTTGGCTGACTTTCCCCGGCTTTTGCCGGCTGAAGCGGCTAGCTGCGAAGGGGAGATTACGGAGGACGAAATCTACGTGGCTTTGAAGAAGGTCGGCAGAGGCAAGTCGCCAGGCTTGGATGGTTTGCCCTATGAAATGTACTTGAGGATGTCGCACATTTTTGTCCCGCTCTTGGCTGTCGTGTTCAACCACTGGTTTCGGCAGGGGTCCATCCCCGGTCGGATCACCAGGGGCGTGATCACGCTGTTGAGAAAAGGCAAGAAGGTTGGGAGGGAACTAGATGATTACAGGCCCATAACTCTGCTAAACACAGAGTTAAAGATTTTGGCCAAGATCCTGACGAATCGCTTGCAGCTAGTTGCCGAGTCTCTGTTGGGACCGGATCAGACTTGTTCTGTGAAGGGACGAACAATTCAGAGCAACCTGCACTTGATTCGCACGATCGTAGAGGGTGTAGAAGACGACGATGAGGCCGCGCTGATCAATTTGGATCAGTCCAAGGCATTTGATAGGATTGACCATGGCTACCTGGCTGCTGTCCTGCAGGCCGCCGGATTCAAACCCGACTTCAGCCGCTGGATTAGCCTTCTGTATCGCTCCCCCAAGGCTGTGGTACAGGTGAACGGGAAGCTGTCGGGCGCTTTCGCGCTGTCTAGGTCGGTCCGACAGGGTTGTCCACTGTCTTCTCTCCTTTACGTCCTGGCGTTGGAGCCCCTCCTTCGCCGGCTAAGGGACGAGACGGGCAGTCCGGTCCTACGTGGAATCGCAGTCCCTGGCGGAGCTCGAGCCAGGGTTTCCGCGTACGCCGATGACGTAACGACCTTTGTGTCCTCCCGCAGGGACATAGAGGCGGTACAGCAGGCGCTTGTACGGTACGAGAAGGTGACA
>JBBBDQ010027157.1:0-14199 GCA_037127315.1 Ascarosepion bandense | reverse complement strand
GTTCACTAATTATGTATTGAGAATTCTAATTGTGAATTGAGCATTTCGATTAGTATTAGTTCGCTAATTGTGTATTGAGAATTCTAATTGTGAATTGAGTATTCTGATTAATATTAGTTCGCTAATTGTGTATTGAGAATTCTAATTGTGAATTGAGTATTCTGATTAGTATTAGTTCGCTAATTGTGTATTGAGAATTCTAATTGTGTATTGAGTATTCTGATTAATATTAGTTCGTTAATTGTGTATTGAGAATTCTAATTGTGAATTGAGTATTCGATTAATATTAGTTCGCTAATTGTGTATTGAGAATTCTAATTGTGAATTGAGTATTCTGATTAATATTAGTTCGCTAATTGTGTATTGAGAATTTGCACTGTGTATTGAGTATTCTGATTAATATTAGTTCGCTAATTGTGTATTGAGAATTCTAATTGTGAATTGAGTATTCTGATTAATATTAGTTCGCTAATTGTGTATTGAGAATCTCTAATTTAGAATTGAGTATTCTGATTAGTATTAGTTCGCTAATTGTGTATTGAGAATTCTAATTGTGAATTGAGTATTCTGATTAATATTAGTTCGCTAATTGTGTATTGAGAATTCCAATTGTAGTTCGAGTATTCTGATTAATATTAGTTCGCTAATTGTGTATTGAGAATTCTAATTGTGAATGGAGTATTCTGATTAATATTAGTTCGCTAATTGTGTATTGAGAATTCTAATTGTGAATGGAGTATTCTGATTAATATTAGTTCGTTAATTGTGTATTGAGAATTCTAATTGTGAATTGAGTATTCTGATTAATATTAGTTCGCTAATTGTGTACTGAGAATTCTAATTGTGAATTGAGTATTCTGATTAGTATTAGTTCGCTAATTGTGTATTGAGAATTCTAATTGTGAATTGAGTATTCTGATTAATATAAGTTCGTATAATTGTGTATTGAGAATTCTAATTGTGAATTGAGTATTCTGATTAATATTAGTTCGCTAATTGTGTATTGAGAATTCTAATTGTGAATTGAGTATTCTGATTAATATTAGTCGCTATTAATTGTGTATTGGAGAATTCAATTGTGAATTGAGTATTCTGATTAATATTAGTTCGCTAATTGTGTATTGAGAATTCTAATTGTGAATTGAGTATTCTGATTAGTATTAGTTCGCTAATTGTGTATTGAGAATTCTAATTGTGAATTGAGTATTCTGATTAATATTAGTTCGCTAATTGTGTATTGAGAATTCTAATTGTGAATTGAGTATTCTGGATTAATATTAGTTCGCTAATTGTGTATTGAGAATTCTAATTGTGAATTGAGTATTCTGATTAATATTAGTTCGCTAATTGTGTATTGAGAATTCTAATTGTGAATGGAGTATTCTGATTAATATTAGTTCGCTAATTGTGTATTGAGAATTCTAATTGTGAATTGAGTATTCTGATTAATATTAGTTCGCTAATTGTGTATTGAGAATTCTAATTGTGAATTGAGTATTCTGATTAATATTAGTTCGTTAATTGTGTATTGAGAATTCTAATTGTGAATTGAGTATTCTGATTAATATTAGTTCGCTAATTGTGTATTGAGAATTCTAATTGTGAATGGAGTAGTCTTTTGATTAATATTAGTTCGCTAATTGTGTATTGAGAATTCAATTGTGAATTGAGTATTCTTGATTAATATTAGTTCGCTAATTGTGTATTGAGAATCTTCTAATTGTGAATTGAGTATTCTGATTAATATCAGTTCGCTAATTGTGTGTTGAGAATTCTAATTGTGAATGGAGTATTCTTGATTAATATTAGTTCGCTAATTGTGTATTGAGAATTCAATTGTGAATTGAGTATTCTGATTAATATTAGTTCGCTAATTGTGTATTGAGAATTCTAATTGTGAATTGAGTATTCTGATTAATATTAGTTCGCTAATTGTGTATTGAGAATTCTAATTGTGAATTGAGTATTCTGATTAATATTAGTTCGCTAATTGTGTATTGAGAATTCTAATTGTGAATGGAGTATTTCGATTAATATTAGTTCGCTAATTGTGTATTGAGAATTCTAATTGTGAATGGAGTATTCTGATTAGTATGTTCAATTGTGTATTGAGAATTCTAATTGTGAATTGAGTATTCTGATTAATATTAGTCTGCTAATTGTGTATTGAGAATTTAATTGTGAATTGCGTATTCTGATTAATATTAGTTCGCTAATTGTGTATTGAGAATTCTAATTGTGAATTGAGTATTCTGATTAATATTAGTTCGCTAATTGTGTATTGAGAATTCTAATTGTGAATGGAGTATTCTGATTAATATTAGTTCGCTAATTGTGTATTGAGAATTCTAATTGTGAATTGAGTATTCTGATTAATATTAGTTCGCTAATTGTGTATTGAGAATTCTAATTGTGAATTGAGTATTCTGATTAATATTAGTTCGCTAATTGTGTATTGAGAATTCTAATTGTGAATTGAGTATTCTGATTAATATTAGTTCGCTAATTGTGTATTGAGAATTCTAATTGTGAATGGAGTATTCTGATTAGTATTAGTTCGCTAATTGTGTATTGAGAATTCTAATTGTGAATGGAGTATTCTGATTAGTATTAATTGCTAATTGGTGTATTGAGAATTCTAATTGTGAATTGAGTATTCTGATTAATATTAGTTCGCTAATTGTGTATTGAGAATTCTAATTGTGAATTGAGTATTCTGATTAATATTAGTTCGCTAATTGTGTATTGAGAATTCTAATTGTGTATTGAGTATTCTGGATTAATATTAGTTCGCTAATTGTGTATTGAGAATTCTAATTGTGAATTGAGTATTCTGATTAATATTAGTTCGCTAATTGTGTATTGAGAATTCAATTGTGGAATTGAGTATTCTGATTAGTATTAGTTCGCTAATTGTGTATTGAGAATTCTAATTGTGAATTGAGTATTCTGATTAATATTAGTTCAAGTTAATTGTGTATTGAGAATTCTAATTGTGAATTGAGTATTCTGATTAATATTAGTTCGCTAATTGTGTATTGAGAATTCTAATTGTGAATGGAGTATTCTGATTAATATTAGTTCGCTAATTGTGTATTGAGAATTCTAATTGTGAATGGAGTATTCTGATTAATATTAGTTCGCTAATTGTGTATTGAGAATTTAATTGTGAATTGAGTATTCTGATTAATATTAGTCTGCTAATTGTGTATTGAGAATTCTAATTGTGAATTGAGTATTCTGATTAGTATTAGTTCGCTAATTGTGTATTGAGAATTCTAATTGTGAATTGAGTATTCTGATTAATATAAGTTCGCTAATTGTGTATTGAGAATTCTAATTGTGAATTGAGTATTCTGATTAATATTAGTTCGCTAATTGTGTATTGAGAATTCTAATTGTGAATTGAGTATTCTGATTAATATTAGTTCGCTAATTGTGTATTGAGAATTTAATTGTGAATTGAGTATTCTGATTAATATTAGTTCGCTAATTGTGTATTGAGAATTCTAATTGTGAATTGAGTATTCTGGATTAATATTAGTTCGCTAATTGTGATTGAGAATTCAATTGTGAATTGAGTATTCTGATTAATATTAGTTCGTTAATTGTGTATTGAGAATTCTAATTGTGAATTGAGTATTCTGATTAATATTAGTTCGCTAATTGTGTATTGAGAATTCTAATTGTGAATTGAGTATTCTGATTAATATTAGTTCGCTAATTGTGTATTGAGAATTCTAATTGTGAATGGAGTATTCTGATTAATATTAGTTCGCTAATTGTGTATTGAGAATTCTAATTGTGAATTGAGTATTCTGATTAATATTAGTTCGCTAATTGTGTATTGAGAATTCTAATTGTGAATTGAGTATTCTGATTAATATTAGTTCGCTAATTGTGTATTGAGAATTCTAATTGTGAATTGAGTATTCTGATTAATATTAGTTCGCTAATTGTATTGAGAATTCTAATTGTGAATATATTCTGATTAATATTAATTGCTAATTGTGTATTGAGAATTCTAATTGTGAATTGAGTATTCTGATTAATATTAGTTCGCTAATTGTGTATTGAGAATTCTAATTATGAATTGAGTATTCTGATTAATATCAGTTCGCTAATTGTGTGTTGAGAATTCTAATTGTGAATGGAGTATTCTGATTAATATTAGTTCGCTAATTGTGTATTGAGAATTCTAATTGTGAATTGAGTATTCTGATTAATATTAGTTCGCTAATTGTGTATTGAGAATTCTAATTGGTGGAATTGGTATTCTGATTAATATTAGTTCGCTAATTGTGTATTGAGAATTTAATTGTGAATTTATATTTTGATTAATATTAGTTCGCTAATTGTGTATTGAGGAATTCTAATTGTGAATGGAGTATTCTGATTAATATTAGTTCGCTAATTGTGTATTGAGAATTCTAATTGTGGAATGGAGTATTCTGATTAGTATTAGTTCGCTAATTGTGTATTGAGAATTTAATTGTGAATTGACATTCTGTAGATTGCTTGATTCCATTAGTTCGCTAATTGTGTATTGAGAATTCTAATTGTGAATTGCGTATTCTGATTAATATTAGTTCGCTAATTGTGTATTGAGAATTCTAATTGTGAATTGAGTATTCTGATTAATATTAGTTCGCTAATTGTGTATTGAGAATTCTAACTTGTGAATGGAGTATTCTGATTAATATTAGTTCGCTAATTGTGTATTGAGAATTCTAATTGTGAATTGAGTATTCTGATTAATATTAGTTCGGTTAATTGTGTATTGAGAATTCTAATTGTGAATTGAGTATTCTGATTAATATTAGTTCGCTAATTGTGTATTGAGAATTCTAATTGTGAATTGAGTATTCTGATTAATATTAGTTCGCTAATTGTGTATTGAGAATTCTAATTGTGAATGGAGTATTCTGATTAGTATTAGTTCGCTAATTGTGTATTGAGAATTCTAATTGTGAATGGAGTATTCTACTAGTATTAGTTCGCTAATTGTGTATTGAGAATTCTAATTGTGAATTGAGTATTCTGATTAATATTAGTTCGCTAATTGTGTATTGAGAATTCTAATTCAGAATTGAGTATTCTGATTAATATTAGTTCGCTAATTGTGTATTGAGAATTCTAATTGTGAATTGAGTATTCTGATTAATATTAGTTCGCTAATTGTGTATTGAGAATTCTAATTGTGAATTGAGTATTCTGATTAATATTAGTTCACAATTGTGTATTGAGAATTCTAATTGTGAATTGAGTATTCTGATTAATATTAGTTCGCTAATTGTGTATTGAGAATTTAATTTGTGAATTGAGTATTCTGATTAATATTAGTTCAAGTTAATTGTGTATTGAGAATCTTCTAATTGTGAATTGAGTATTCTGATTAATATTCGCTAATTGTGTATTGAGAATTCTAATTGTGAATTGAGTATTCTGATTAATATTAGTTCGCTAATTGTGTATTGAGAATTCTAATTGTGAATGGAGTATTCTGATTAGTATTAGTTCAAGTTAATTGTGTATTGAGAATTCTAATTGTGAATTGAGTATTCTGATTAATATTAGTTCGTCAATTGTGTATTGAGAATTCTAATTGTGAATTGAGTATTCTGATTAATATTAGTTCGCTAATTGTGTAATATTGAGAATTCTAATTGTGAATTGAGTATTCTCCTGATTAATATTAGTTCGCTAATTGTGTATTGAGAATTCTAATTGTGAATTGAGTATTCTGATTAATATTAGTTCGCTAATTGTGTATTGAGAATTCTAATTGTGAATTGAGTATTCTGATTACTATTAGTTCAGTTAATTGTGTATTGAGAATTTAATTGTGAATTGAGTATTCTGATTAATATTATTCGCTAATTGTATTGAGAATTCTAATTGTGAATTGAGTATTCTGATTAATATTAGTTCGTTAATTGTGTATTGAGAATTCTAATTGTGAATTGAGTATTCTGATTAATATTAGTTCGCTAATTGTGTATTGAATTCTAATTGTGAATTGAGTATTCTGATTAGTATTAGTTCGCTAATTGTGTATTGAGAATTCTAATTGTGAATTGAGTATTCTGATTAATATTAGTTCGCTAATTGTGTATTGAGAATTCTAATTGTGAATTGAGTATTCTGATTAATATTAGTTCGCTAATTGTGTATTGAGAATTCTAATTGTGAATGGAGTATTCTGATTAGTATTAGTTCGCCAATTGTGTATTGAGAATTTCTAATTGTGAATTGAGTATTCTGATTAATATTAGTTCGCTAATTGTGTATTGAGAATTCTAATTGTGAATTGAGTATTCTGATTAATATTAGTTCGCTAATTGTGTATTGAGAATTCTAATTGTGAATTGAGTATTCTGATTAATATTAGTTCGCTAATTGTGTATTGAGAATTCTAATTGTGAATGGAGTATTCTGATTAGTATTAGTTCGCTAATTGTGTAATATGAATTCCACTCAGAATGGAGTATTCTGATTAGTATTAGTTCGCTAATTGTGTATTGAGAATTTAATTGTGAATGGAGTATTCTGATTAATATTAGTTCGTTAATTGTGTATTGAGAATTCTAATTGTGAATTGAGTATTCTGATTAGTATTAGTTCGCTAATTGTGTATTGAGAATTCTAATTGTGAATGGAGTATTCTGATTAATATTAGTTCGCTAATTGTGTATTGAGAATTCTAATTGTGAATGAGTATTCTGATTAATATTAGTTCGCTAATTGTGTATTGAGAATTCTAATTGTGAATGGAGTATTCCTGATTAGCATTAGTTCGCTAATTGTGTATTGAGAATTCTAATTGTGAATTGAGTATTCTGATTAATATTAGTTCGCTAATTGTGTATTGAGAATTCTAATTGTGAATTGAGTATTCTGATTAATATTAGTTCGCTACTGTGTATTGAGAATTCTAATTGTGAATTGAGTATTCTGATTAATATTAGTTCGCTAATTGTGTATTGAGAATTCTAATTGTGAATTGAGTATTCTGATTAATATTAGTTCGCTAATTGTGTATTGAGAATTCTAATTGTGAATGGAGTATTCTGATTAATATTAGTTCGCTAATTGTGTATTGAGAATTCTAATTGTGAATGGAGTATTCTGATTAATATTAGTTCGCTAATTGTGTATTGAGAATTCTAATTGTGAATTGAGTATTCTGATTAATATTAGTTCGCTAATTGTGTATTGAGAGAATTTAATTGTGAATTGAGTATTCTGATTAGTATTAGTTCGCTAATTGTGTATTGAGAATTCTAATTGTGAATTGAGTATTCTGATTGTATTAGTTCGCTAATTGTGTATTGGAGAATTCTAATTGTGAATTGAGTATTCTGATTAATATTAGTTCGCTAATTGTGTATTGAGAATTCTAATTGTGAATGGAGTATTCTGATTAATATTAGTTCGCTAATTGTGTATTGAGAATTCTAATTGTGAATGGAGTATTCTGATTAGTATTAGTTCGCTAATTGTGTATTGAGAATTCTAATTGTGAATTGAGTATTCTGATTAATATTAGTTCGCTAATTGTGTATTGAGAATTCTAATTGTGAATTGAGTATTCTGATTAATATTAGTTCGCTAATTGTGTATTGAGAATTCTAATTGTGAATTGAGTATTCTGATTAATATTAGTTCGCTAATTGTGTATTGAGAATTCTAATTGTGAATTGAGTATTCTGATTAATATTAGTTCACACTGTGTATTGAGAATTCTAATTGTGAATTGAGTATTCTGATTAGTATTAGTTCGCTAATTGTATTGAGAATTTAATTGTGAATTGAGTATTCTGATTAATATTAGTTCGCTAATTGTGTATTGAGAATTCTAATTGTGAATGGAGTATTCTGATTAATATTAGTTCGCTAATTGTGTATTGAGAATTCTAATTGTGAATGGAGTATTCTGATTAGTATTAGTTCGCTAATTGTGTATTGAGAATTCTAATTGTGAATTGAGTATTCTGATTAATATTAGTTCGCTAATTGTGTATTGAGAATTCCACTCAGGAATTGAGCATTCTGGATTAATATTAGTTCGTTAATTGTGTATTGAGAATTCTAATTGTGAATTGAGTATTCTGATTAATATTAGTTCGCTAATTGTGTATTGAGAATTCTAATTGTGAATTGAGTATTCTGATTAATATTAGTTCGCTAATTGTGTATTGAGAATTCTAATTGTGAATTGAGTATTCTGATTAATATTAGTTCGCTAATTGTGTATTGAGAATTCTAATTGTGAATTGAGTATTCTGATTAATATTAGTTCGCTAATTGTGTATTGAGAATTCTAATTGTGAATTGAGTATTCTGATTAATATTAGTTCGCTAATTGTGTATTGAGAATTCTAATTGTGAATTGAGTATTCTGGATTAATATTAGTTCGTCAATGTTGTATTGAGAATTCTAATTGTGAATGGAGTATTCTGATTAATATTAGTTCGCTAATTGTGTATTGAGAATCTCTAATTGTGAATTGAGTATTCTGATATTAATATTAGTTCGCTAATTGTGTATTGAGAATTCTAATTGTGAATTGAGTATTCTGATTAATATTAGTTCGCTAATTGTGTATTGAGAATTTAACTGTGAATTGAGTATTCTGATTAATATTAGTTCGCTAATTGTGTATTGAGAATTCTAATTGTGAATGGAGTATTCTGATTAATATTAGTTCGCTAATTGTGTATTGAGAATTCTAATTGTGAATAGAGTATTCTGATTAATATTAGTTCGCTAATTGTGTATTGGGAGAATTCTAATTGTGAATGGAATATTCTGATTAATATTAGTTCGCTAATTGTGTATTGAGAATTCTAATTGTGAATGGAGTATTCTGATTAATATTAGTTCGCTAGTTGTGTATTGAGAATTCTAATTGTGAATGGAGTATTCTGATTAATATTAGTTCGCTAATTGTGTATTGAGAATTCTAATTGTGAATGGAGTATTCTGATTAATATTAGTTCGCTAGATGTGTGTTGAGAATTCTAATTGTGAATGGAGTATTCTGATTAATATTAGTTCGCTACTGTGTATTGAGAATTCTAATTGTGAATGGAGTATTCTGATTAATATTAGTTCGCTAATTGTGTATTGAGAATTCTAATTGTGAATGGAGTATTCTGATTAATATTAGTTCGCTAATTGTGTATTGAGAATTCTAATTGTGAATGGAGTATTCTGATTAATAATATTAGTTCGCTAATTGTGTATTGAGAATTCTAATTGTGAATGGAGTATTCTGATTAATATTAGCTCAAGTTAATTGTGTATTGGAGAATTCTAATTGTGAATTGAGTATTCTGATTAATATTAGTTCGCCAATTGTGTATTGAGAATTCTAATTGTGAATTGAGTATTCTGATTAATATTAGTTCGCTAATTGTGTATTGAGAATTCTAATGGTGGAATGAGTATTCTGATTAGTATTAGTTCGCTAATTGTGTATTGAGAATTCTAATTGTGAATTGAGTATTCTGATTAATATTAGTTCGCTAATTGTATTGAGAATTTCTAATTGTGAATGGAGTATTCTGATTAATATTAGTTCGCTAATTGTGTATTGAGAATTTCTAATTGTGAATGGAGTATTCTGATTAATATTAGTTCGCTAATTGTGTATTGAGAATTCTAATTGTGAATGGAGTATTCTGATTAATATTAGGTCGCTAATTGTGTATTGAGAATTCTAATTGTGAATGGAGTATTCTGATTAATATTAGTTCGCTAATTGTGTATTGAGAATTCTAATTGTGAATGGAGTATTCTGATTAATATTAGTTCGCTAATTGTGTATTGAGAATTCTAATTCGAATGGAGTATTCTGATTAATATTAGTTCGCTAATTGTGTATTGAGAATTCTAATTGTGAATTGAGTATTCGATTAGTATTAGTTCGCTAATTGTGTATTGAGAATTCTAATTGTGAATTGAATATTCTTGATTAATATTAGTTCGCTAATTGTGTATTGAGAATTCTAATTGTGAATTGAGTATTCTGATTAATATTAGCGTTCGCTAATTGTGTATTGAGAATTCTAATTGTGAATTGAGCATTCTGATTAGTATTAGTTCGCTAATTGTGTATAGAGAATTCTAACTAGAATTGAGTATTCTGATTAATATTAGTTCGCCAATTGTGTATTGAGAATTCTAATTGTGAATTGAGTATTCTGATTAATATTAGTTCGTTAATTGTGTATTGAGAATTCTAATTGTGAATTGAGTATTCTGATTAATATTAGTTCGCTAATTGTGTATTGAGAATTCTAATTGTGTATTGAGTATTCTGATTAATATTAGTTCGCTAATTGTGTATTGAGAATTCTCTAATTGTGAATGGAGTATTCTGATTAGTATTAGTTCGCTAATTGTGTATTGAGAATTCAATTGTGAATTGAGTATTCTGATTAATATTAGTTCGCTAATTGTGTATTGAGAATTCTAATTGTGAATGGAGTATTCTGATTAATATTAGTTCGCTAATTGTGTATTGAGAATTCTAATTGTGAATTGAGTATTCTGATTAGTATTAGTTCGCTAATTGTGTATTGAGAATTCTAATTTGTGAATTGAGTATTCTGATTAATATTAGTTCGCTAATTGTGTATTGAGAATTCTAATTGTGAATTGAGTATTCTGATTAATATTAGTTCGCTAATTGTGTATTGAGAATTCTAATTGTGAATTGAGTATTCTGATTAGTATTAGTTCGCTAATTGTGTATTGAGAATTCTAATTGTGAATTGAGTATTCTGATTAACATTAGTTCGCTAATTGTGTAGTGAGAATTCTAATTGTGAATTGAGTATTCTGATTAATATTAGTTCGCTAATTGTGTATTGAGAATTCTAATTGTGAATTGAGTATTCTGATTAATATTAGTTCGCTAATTGTGTATTGAGAATTCTAATTGTGAATTGAGTATTCTGATTAGTATTAGTTCGCTAATTGTGTATTGAGAATTCTAATTGTGAATGGAGTATTCTGATTAGTATTAATTCGCTAATTGTGTATTGAGAATTCTAATTGTGAATTGAGTATTCTGATTAATATTAGTTCGCTAATTGTGTATTGAGAATTCTAATTGTGAATTGAGTATTCTGATTAGTATTAGTTCGCTAATTGTGTATTGAGAATTCTAATTGTGAATTGAGTATTCTGATTAGTATTAGTTCGCTAATTGTGTATTGAGAATTCTAATTGTGAATTGAGTATTCTGATTAGTATTAGTTCGCTAATTGTGTATTGAGAATTCTAATTGTGAATTGAGTATTCTGATTAATATTAGTTCGCTAATTGTGTATTGAGAATTCTAATTGTGAACTGAGTATTCTGATTAATATTAGTTCGCTAATTGTGTATTGAGAATTCTAATTGTGAATGGAGTATTCTGATTAGTATTAGTTCTATTAATTGTGTATTGAGAATTTAATTGTGAATTGAGTATTCTGATTAATATTAGTTCAATTGTGTATTGAGAATTCAATTGTGAATGGAGTATTCTGATTAATATTAGTTCGCTAATTGTGTATTGAGAATTCTAATTGTAATGGAGTATTCTGATTAATATTAGTTCGCTAATTGTGTATTGAGAATTCTAATTGTGAATGGAGTAATATTCTGATTAATATTAGTTCGCTAATTGTGTATTGAGAATTCTAATTGTGAATTGAGTATTCTGATTAATATTAGTTCGCTAATTGTGTATTGAGAATTTAATTGTGAATTGAGTATTCTGATTAGTATTAGTTCGCTAATTGTGTATTGGAGAATTCTAATTGTGAATTGAGTATTCTGATTAATATTAGTTCGCTAATTGTGTATTGAGAATTCTAATTGTGAATTGAGTATTCTGATTAATATTAGTTCGCTAATTGTGTATTGAGAATTCTAATTGTGAATTGAGTATTCTGATTAGTATTAGTTCGCTAATTGTGTATTGAGAATTCTAATTGTGAATTGAGTATTCTGATTAATATTAGTTCGCTAATTGTGTATTGAGAATTCTAATTGTGAATTGAGTATTCTGATTAATATTAGTTCGCTAATTGTGTATTGAGAATTCTAATTGTGAATTGAGTATTCTGATTAATATTAGTTCGCTAATTGTGTATTGAGAATTCTAATTGTGAATTGAGTATTCTGATTAATATTAGTTCGCTAATTGTGTATTGAGAATTCTAATTGTGAATTGAGTATTCTGATTTAATATTAGTTCGCTAATTGTGTATTGGAGAATTCTAATTGTGAATTGAGTATTCTGATTAATATTAGTTCGCTAATTGTGTATTGAGAATTCTAATTGTGAATGGAGTATTCTGATTAATATTAGTTCATTAATTGTGTATTGAGAATTCTAATTGTGAATTGAGTATTCTGATTAATATTAGTTCGCTAATTGTGTATTGAGAATTCAAATTGTGAATTGAGTATTCTGATTAATATTAGTTCGCTAATTGTGTATTGAGAATTCTAATTGTGAATTGAGTATTCTGATTAGTATTAGTTCGCTAATTGTGTATTGAGAATTCTAATTGTGAATTGAGTATTCTGATTAATATTAGTTCGCTTAATTGTGTATTGAGAATTCTAATTGTGAATTGAGTATTCTGATTAATATTAGTTCGCTAATTGTGTATTGAGAATTCTAATTGTGAATGGAGTATTCTGATTAATATTAGTTCGCTAATTGTGTATTGAGAATTCTAATTGTGAATTGAGTATTCTGATTAATATTAGTTCGCTAATTGTGTATTGAGAATTCAAATTGTGAATTGAGTATTCTGATTAATATTAGTTCGCTAATTGTGTATTGAGAATTCTAATTGTGAATTGAGTATTCTGATTAGTATTAGTTCGCTAATTGTGTATTGAGAATTCTAATTGTGAATTGAGTATTCTGATTAGTATTAGTTCGCTAATTGTGTATTGAGAATTCTAATTGTGAATTGAGTATTCTGATTAATATTAGTTCGCTAATTGTGTATTGAGAATTCTAATTGTGAATTGAGTATTCTGATTAATATTAGTTCGCTAATTGTGTATTGAGAATTCAATTGTGAATTGAGTATTCTGATTAATATTAGTTCGCTAATTGTGTATTGAGAATTCTAATTAGAATTGAGTATTCTGATTAGTATTAGTTCGCTAATTGTGTATTGAGAATTCTAATTGTGAATTGGAGTATTCTGATTAATATTAGTTCGCTAATTGTGTATTGGAGAATTCTAACTTGTGAATTGAGTTATTCTGGATTAATATTAGTTCGCTTAATTGTGTATTGAGAATTCTAATTGTGAATGGAGTAGTTCCTGATTAATATTAGTTCGCTAATTGTGTATTGAGAAGAATTCTAACTTGTGAATTGAGTATTCTGATTAGTATTAGTTCGCTAATTGTGTATTGAGAATTCTGAATTGTGGAATTGAGTATTCTGATTAATATTAGTTCGCTAATTGTGTATTGATAACTTCTAATTGTGGAATGGAGTATTCTGATTAGTATTAGTTCTGCTTAATTGTGTACTTGGAGAATTTAAGAATTTTGTGAATTTTGGTAGTATTCTGTATTCAATATTAGTTCGCTAATTGTGTATTTGGAGAATTCAAATTGTGAATTGAGTATTCTGATTAATATTATTAGTTCGCTAATTGTGTATTGAGAATTTCTAATTGTGGAATGGAGTATTCTGATTAATATTAGTTCGCTTAATTGTGTATTGAGAATTCAAATTGAATTGGAATTGAGTCTTCTGATTAGTATTAGTTCGCTAATTGTGTATTGAGAATTCTAATTGTGAATTGAGTATTCTGATTGCCAATTAGTTATTCGCTAATTGTGTATTGAGAATTTCTTCTAATTTGTGAATTGAGTATTCCTGATTCAATTATTAGTTCGCTAATTGTGTATTGAGAATTCTAAATTGTGAAATGGCATTCTTTGATTAATATTGCTAGTTCGCTAACTTGTGTATTGAGAATTTCCCAACTTGTGAATGGAGTATTCTGATTAATATTAGTTTCTGACTAATTGTGTATTGAGAATTTCTAATTGTGAATGGAGTATTCTTGGATTAGTAATTAGTTCAACTTAATTGTGTATTGAGAATTCTAATTGTGAATTGAGTATTCTGATTAATATTAGTTCGCTAATTTGTGTAC
>JBBBDQ010027144.1:0-13907 GCA_037127315.1 Ascarosepion bandense | reverse complement strand
CAATTGTAATATATGCAAAAAAGGTTAGAGGAAGGTTACAATTGTAACCAATATGCAACAAATGTTAGAGGAAGGTTACAATTGTAACCAATATGCAACAAAGGTTAGAGGAAGGTTACAATTGTAACCAATATGCAACAAAGTTTAGGGAAAGAGTACAATTATAACCAATATGCAACAAAGGTTAGAGGAAGGTTACAATTGTAACCAATATGCAACAAATGTTAGAGGAAGGTTACAATTGTAACCAATATGCAACAAATGTTAGAGGAAGGTTACAATTGTAACCAATATGCAACAAAGGTTAGGGAAAGGTTACAATTATAACCAATATGCAACAAAGGTTAGAGAAAGGTTACAATTGTAACCAATATGCAACAAAGTTTAGAGAAAGGTTACAATTGTAACCAATATGCAACAAAGGTTAGAGGAAGGTTACAATTGTAACCAATATGCAACAAATGTTAGAGGAAGGTTACAATTGTAACCAATATGCAACAAATGTTAGAGGAAGGTTACAATTGTAACCAATATGCAACAAAGGTTAGAGAAAGGTTACAATTATAACCAATATGCAACAAAGGTGAAAGGAAGGTTACAATTGTAACCAATATGCAACAAAGGTTAGAGGAAGGTTACAATTGTAACCAATATGCAACAAAGGTTAGAGGAAGGTTACAATTGTAACCAATATGCAACAAAGGTTAGAGGAAGGTTACAATTGTAACCAATATGCAATAAATGTTAGAGGAAGGTTACAATTGTAACCAATATGCAACAAAGGTTAGGGAAAGGTTACAATTATAACCAATATGCAACAAAGGTGAAAGGAAGGTTACAATTGTAACCAATATGCAATAAATGTTAGAGGAAGGTTACAATTGTAACCAATATGCAAAAAAGGTTAGAGAAAGGTTACAATTATAACCAATATGCAACAAAGGTGAAAGGAAGGTTACAATTGTAACCAATATGCAACAAAGGTTAGAGAAGGTTACAATTGTAACCAATATGCAACAAAGGTTAGAGGAAGGTTACAATTGTAACCAATATGCAACAAAGGTTAGAGAAGGTTACAATTGTAACCAATATGCAACAAAGGTTAGAGAAGGTTACAATTGTAACCAATATGCAACAAAGGTTAGAGAAGGTTACAATTGTAACCAATATGCAACAAAGGTTAGAGGAAGGTTACAATTGTAACCAATATGCAACAAAGGTTAGAGGAAGGTTACAATTGTAACCAATATGCAATAAATGTTAGAGGAAGGTTACAATTGTAACCAATATGCAACAAAGGTTAGAGGAACGTTACAATTGTCACCAATATGCAATAAATGTTAGAGGAAGGTTACAATTATAACCAATATGCAATAAAGGTGAGAGGAAGGTTACAATTGTAACCAATATGCAACAAAGTTTAGCGAAAGGTTACAATTGTAACCAATATGCAACAAAGGTTAGAGGAAGGTTAAAATTGTAACCAATATGCAACAAATGTTAGAGGAAGGTTACAATTGTAACCAATAGGCAACAAATGTTAGAGGAAGGTTACAATTGTAACCAATATGCAACAAAGGTCAGAGGAAGGTTACAATTGTAACCAATATGCAACAAAGGTGAGAGGAAGGTTACAATTGTAACCAATATGCAACAAAGGTGAGAGGAAGGTTACAATTGTAACCAATATGCAACAAAGGTGAGAGGAAGGTTACAATTGTAACCAATATGCAACAAAGGTGAGAGGAAGGTTACAATTGTAACCAATATGCAACAAAGGTGAGAGGAAGGTTACAATTGTAACCAATATGCAACAAAGGTTAGAGGAAGGTTACAATTGTAACCAATATGCAACAAAGGTTAGAGGAAGGTTACAATTGTAACCAATATGCAACAAATGTTAGAGGAAGGTTACAATTGTAACCAATATGCAACAAATGTTAGAGGAAGGCTACAATTGTAACCAATATGCAACAAAGGTTAGGGAAAGGTTACAATTATAACCAATATGCAACAAAGGTTAGAGGAAGGTTACAATTGTAACCAATATGCAACAAAGGTTAGAGGAAGGTTACAATTGTAACCAATATGCAACAAATGTTAGAGGAAGGTTACAATTGTAACCAATATGCAACAAAGGTGAGAGAAAGGTTACAATTGTAACCAATATGCAACAAAGGTGAGAGAAAGGTCACAATTGTAACCAATATGCAACAAAGTTTAGAGGAAGGTTACAATTGTAACCAATATGCAACAAATGTTAGAGGAAGGTTACAATTGTAACCAATATGCAACAAAGGTTAGGGAAAGGTTACAATTATAACCAATATGCAACAAAGGTTAGAGAAAGGTTACAATTGTAACCAATATGCAACAAAGGTTAGAGAAAGGTTACAATTGTAACCAATATGCAACAAAGGTTAGAGGAAGGTTACAATTGTAACCAATATGCAACAAATGTTAGAGGAAGGTTACAATTGTAACCAATATGCAACAAATGTTAGAGGAAGGTTACAATTGTAACCAATATGCAACAAAGGTTAGAGAAAGGTTACAATTATAACCAATATGCAACAAAGGTGAAAGGAAGGTTACAATTGTAACCAATATGCAACAAAGGTTAGAGGAAGGTTACAATTGTAACCAATATGCAACAAAGGTTAGAGGAAGGTTACAATTGTAACCAATATGCAACAAAGGTTAGAGGAAGGTTACAATTGTAACCAATATGCAATAAATGTTAGAGGAAGGTTACAATTGTAACCAATATGCAACAAAGATTAGAGAAAGGTTACAATTGTAAACAATATGCAACAAAGGTTAGCGAAAGGTTACAATTGTAACCAATATGCAACAAAGGTGAAAGGAAGGTTACAATTGTAACCAATATGCAATAAATGTTAGAGGAAGGTTACAATTGTAACCAATATGCAACACAGGTTAGAGAAAGGTTACAATTATAACCAATATGCAACAAAGGTGAAAGGAAGGTTACAATTGTAACCAATATGCAACAAAGTTTAGAGGAAGGTTACAATTGTAACCAATATGCAACAAAGGTTAGAGGAAGGTTACAATTGTAACCAATATGCAACAAAGGTTAGAGGAAGGTTACAATTGTAACCAATATGCAATAAATGTTAGAGGAAGGTTACAATTGTAACCAATATGCAACAAAGGTTAGAGGAAGGTTACAATTGTCACCAATATGCAATAAATGTTAGAGGAAGGTTACAATTATAACCAATATGCAATAAAGGTGAGAGGAAGGTTACAATTGTAACCAATATACAACAAAGGTTAGCGAAAGGTTACAATTGTAACCAATATGCAACAAAGGTTAGAGGAAGGTTACAATTGTGACCAATATGCAACAAATGTTAGAGGAAGGTTACAATTGTAACCAATATGCAACAAAGGTTAGAGGAAGGTTACAATTGTAACCAATATGCAACAAAGGTTAGCGAAAGGTTACAATTGTAACCAATATGCAACAAAGGTTAGAGGAAGGTTACAATTGTAACCAATATGCAACAAATGTTAGAGGAAGGTTACAATTGTAACCAATATGCAACAAAGGTTAGAGGAAGGTTACAATTGTAACCAATATGCAACAAAGGTTAGCGAAAGGTTACAATTGTAACCAATATGCAACAAATGTTAGAGGAAGGTTACAATTGTAACCAATATGCAACAAATGTTAGAGGAAGGTTACAATTGTAACCAATATGCAACAAAGGTGAGAGGAAGGTTACAATTGTAACCAATATGCAACAAAGGTGAGAGGAAGGTTACAATTGTAACCAATATGCAACAAAGGTTAGAGGAAGGTTACAATTGTAACCAATATGCAACAAAGGTGAGAGGAAGGTTACAATTGTAACCAATATGCAACAAAGGTTAGAGGAAGGTTACAATTGTAACCAATATGCAACAAAGGTTAGCGAAAGGTTACAATTGTAACCAATATGCAACAAAGGTTAGAGGAAGGTTACAATTGTAACCAATATGCAACAAATGTTAGAGGAAGGTTACAATTGTAACCAATATTCAACAAAGTTTAGGGAAAGGTTACAATTATAACCAATATGCAACAAAGGTTAGAGAAAGGTTACAATTGTAACCAATATGCAACAAAGGTTAGAGAAAGGTTACAATTGTAACCAATATGCAACAAAGGTTAGAGGAAGGTTACAATTGTAACCAATATGCAACAAATGTTAGAGGAAGGTTAAAATTGTAACCAATATGCAACAAATGTTAGAGGAAGGTTACAATTGTAACCAATATGCAGCAAAGGTTAGAGAAAGGTTACAATTATAACCAATATGCAACAAAGGTGAAAGGAAGGTTACAATTGTAACCAATATGCAACAAAGGTTAGAGGAAGGTTACAATTGTAACCAATATGCAACAAAGGTTAGAGGAAGGTCACAATTGTAACCAATATGCAACAAAGGTTAGAGGAAGGTTACAATTGTAACCAATATGCAATAAATGTTAGAGGAAGGTTACAATTGTAACCAATATGCAACAAATATTAGAGAAAGGTTACAATTGTAAACAATATGCAACAAAGGTTAGCGAAAGGTTACAATTGTAACCAATATGCAACAAAGGTGAAAGGAAGGTTACAATTGTAACCAATATGCAATAAATGTTAGAGGAAGGTTACAATTGTAACCAATATGCAACAAAGTTTAGAGAAAGGTTACAATTATAACCAATATGCAACAAAGGTGAAAGGAAGGTTACAATTGTAACCAATATGCAACAAAGGTTAGAGGAAGGTTACAATTGTAACCAATATGCAACAAAGGTTAGAGGAAGGTTACAATTGTAACGAATATGCAACAAAGGTTAGAGGAAGGTTACAATTGTAACCAATATGCAATAAATGTTAGAGGAAGGTTACAATTGTAACCAATATGCAACAAAGGTTAGAGGAAGGTTACAATTGTCACCAATATGCAATAAATGTTAGAGGAAGGTTACAATTATAACCAATATGCAATAAAGGTGAGAGGAAGGTTACAATTGTAACCAATATGCAACAAAGGTTAGCGAAAGGTTACAATTGTAACCAATATGCAACAAAGGTTAGAGGAAGGTTACAATTGTAACCAATATGCTACAAATGTTAGAGGAAGGTTACAATTGTAACCAATATGCAACAAAGGTTAGAGGAAGGTTACAATTGTAACCAATATGCAACAAAGGCCAGAGGAAGGATACAATTGTAACCAATATGCAACAAAGGTGAGAGGAAGGTTACAATTGTAACCAATATGCAACAAAGTGAGAGGAAGGTTACAATTGTAAACAATATGCAACAAAGGTTAGAGGAAGGTTACAATTGTAACCAATATGCAACAAATGTTAGGGAAAGGTTACAATTATAACCAATATGCAACAAAGGTTAGAGGAAGGTTACAATTGTAACCAATATGCAACAAAGGTTAGAGGAAGGTTACAATTGTAACCAATATGCAACAAATGTTAGAGGAAGGTTACAATTGTAACCAATATGCAACAAAGGTGAGAGAAAGGTTACAATTGTAACCAATATGCAACAAAGGTGAGAGAAAGGTCACAATTGTAACCAATATGCAAAAAAGTTTAGAGGAAGGTTACAATTGTAACCAATATGCAACAAATGTTAGAGGAAGGTTACAATTGTAACCAATATGCAACAAATGTTAGAGGAAGGTTACAATTGTAACCAATATGCAACAAAGTTTAGGGAAAGGTTACAATTATAACCAATATGCAACAAAGGTTAGAGGAAGGTTACAATTGTAACCAATATGCAACAAATGTTAGAGGAAGGTTACAATTGTAACCAATATGCAACAAAGTTTAGAGAAGGTTACAATTGTAACCAATATGCAACAAAGGTGAGAGAAAGGTTACAATTGTAACCAATATGCAACAAAGGTGAGAGAAAGGTTACAATTATAACCAATATGCAACAAAGGTGAGAGAAAGGTCACAATTGTAACCAATATGCAACAAAGGTTAGAGGAAGGTTACAATTGTAACCAATATGCAACAAATGTTAGAGGAAGGTTACAATTGTAACCAATATGCAACAAATGTTAGAGGAAGGTTACAATTGTAACCAATATGCAACAAAGATGAGAGAAAGGTTACAATTGTAACCAATATGCAACAAAGGTGAGAGAAAGGTTACAATTATAACCAATATGCAACAAATGTGAGAGAAAGGTCACAATTGTAACCAATATGCAACAAAGGTTAGAGGAAGGTTACAATTGTAACCAATATGCAACAAATGTTAGAGGAAGGTTACAATTGTAACCAATATGCAACAAATGTTAGAGGAAGGTTACAATTGTAACCAATATGCAACAAAGGTGAGAGAAAGTTTACAATTGTAACCAATATGCAACAAAGGTGAGAGAAATGTTACAATTATAACCAATATGCAACAAAGGTGAGAGAAAGGTCACAATTGTAACCAATATGCAACAAAGGTTAGAGGAAGGTTACAATTGTAACCAATATGCAACAAATGTTAGAGGAAGGTTACAATTGTAACCAATATGCAACAAATGTTAGAGGAAGGTTACAATTGTAACCAATATGCAACAAAGGTGAGAGAAAGGTTACAATTGTAACCAATATGCAACAAAGGTGAGAGAAAGGTTACAATTATAACCAATATGCAACAAAGGTGAGAGAAAGGTCACAATTGTAACCAATATGCAACAAAGGTTAGAGGAAGGTTACAATTGTAACCAATATGCAACAAATGTTAGAGGAAGGTTACAATTGTAACCAATATGCAACAAATGTTAGAGGAAGGTTACAATTGTAACCAATATGCAACAAAGGTGAGAGAAAGGTTACAATTGTAACCAATATGCAACAAAGGAGAGAGAAAGGTTACAATTGTAACCAATATGCAACAAATGTTAGAGGAAGGTTACAATTGTAACCAATATGCAACAAATGTTAGAGGAAGGTTACAATTGTAACCAATATGCAACAAAGGTTAGAGGAAGGTTACAATTGTAACCAATATGCAACAAATGTTAGAGGAAGGTTACAATTGTAACCAATATGCAACAAAGGTGAGAGAAAGGTTACAATTGTAACCAATATGCAACAAAGGTGAGAGAAAGGTTACGATTATAACCAATATGCAACAAAGGTGAGAGAAAGGTCACAATTGTAAACAATATGCAACAAATGTTAGAGGAAGGTTACAATTGTAACCAATATGCAACAAATGTTAGAGGAAGGTTACAATTGTAACCAATATGCAACAAAGGTGAGAGGAAGGTTACAATTGTAACCAATATGCAACAAAGGTTAGAGGAAGGTTACAATTGTAACCAATATGCAACAAAGGTTAGAGGAAGGTTACAATTGTAACCAATATGCAACAAATGTTAGAGGAAGGTTACAATTGTAACCAATATGCAACAAATGTTAGAGGAAGGCTACAATTGTAACCAATATGCAACAAAGGTTAGGGAAAGTTTACAATTATAACCAATATGCAACAAAGGTTAGAGGAAGGTTACAATTGTAACCCATATGCAACAAAGGTTAGAGGAAGGTTACAATTGTAACCAATATGCAACAAATGTTAGAGGAAGGTTACAATTGTAACCAATATGCAACAAAGGTGAGAGAAAGGTTACAATTGTAACCAATATGCAACAAAGGTGAGAGAAAGGTCACGATTGTAACCAATATGCAACAAAGTTTATAGGAAGGTTACAATTGTAACCAATATGCAACAAATGTTAGAGGAAGGTTACAATTGTAACCAATATGCAACAAATGTTAGAGGAATGTTACAATTGTAACCAATATGCAACAATGGTGAGAGGAAGGTTACAATTGTAACCAATATGCAACAAAGGTTAGAGGAAGGTTACAATTGTAACCAATATGCAACAAAGGTTAGAGGAAGGTTACAATTGTAACCAATATGCAACAAATGTTAGAGGAAGGCTACAATTGTAACCAATATGCAACAAATGTTAGAGGAAGGCTACAATTGTAACCAATATGCAACAAAGGTTAGAGGAATGTTACAATTGTAACCAATATGCAACAAAGGTTAGAGGAAGGTTACAATTGTAACCAATATGCAACAAATGTTAGAGGAAGGTTACAATTGTAACCAATATGCAACAAAGGTGAGAGAAAGGTTACAATTGTAACCAATATGCAAAAAAGGTGAGAGAAAGGTCACAATTGTAACCAATATGCAACAAAGTTTAGAGGAAGGTTACAATTGTAACCAATATGCAACAAATGTTAGAGGAAGGTTACAATTGTAACCATTATGCAACAAATGTTAGAGGAAGGTTACAATTGTAACCAATCTGCAACAAAGGTTAGAGGAAGGTTACAATTGTAACAAATATGTAACAAATGTTAGAGGAAGGTTACAATTGTAACCAATATGCAACAAATGTTAGAGGAAGTTTACAATTGTAACCAATATGCAAAAAAGTTTAGAGAAGGTTACAATTGTAACCAATATGCAACAAAGGTGAGAGAAAGGTTACAATTGTAACCAATATTCAACAAAGGTGAGAGAAAGGTTACAATTATAACCAATATGCAACAAAGGTGAGAGAAAGTTCACAATTGTAACCAATATGCAACAAAGGTTAGAGGAAGGTTACAATTGTAACCAATATGCAACAAATGTTAGAGGAAGGTTACAATTGTAACCAATATGCAACAAATGTTAGAGGAAGGTTACAATTGTAACCAATATGCAACAAAGGTGAGAGAAAGGTTACAATTGTAACCAATATGCAACAAAGGTGAGAGAAAGGTTACAATTATAACCAATATGCAAGAAAGGTGAGAGAAAGGTCACAATTGTAACCAATATGCAACAAAGGTTAGAGGAAGGTTACAATTGTAACCAATATGCAACAAATGTTAGAGGAAGGTTACAATTGTAACCAATATGCAACAAATGTTAGAGGAAGGTTACAATTGTAACCAATATGCAACAAAGGTGAGAGAAAGTTGACAATTGTAACCAATATGCAACAAAGGTGAGAGAAATGTTACAATTATAACCAATATGCAACAAAGGTGAGAGAAAGGTCACAATTGTAACCAATATGCAACAAAGGTTAGAGGAAGGTTACAATTGTAACCAATATGCAACAAATGTTAGAGGAAGGTTACAATTGTAACCAATATGCAACAAATGTTAGAGGAAGGTTACAATTGTAACCAATATGCAACAAAGGTGAGAGAAAGGTTACAATTGTAACCAATATGCAACAAAGGTGAGAGAAAGGTTACAATTATAACCAATATGCAACAAAGGTGAGAGAAAGGTCACAATTGTAACCAATATGCAACAAAGGTTAGAGGAAGGTTACAATTGTAACCAATATGCAACAAATGTTAGAGGAAGGTTACAATTGTAACCAATATGCAACAAAGGTGAGAGAAAGGTTACAATTGTAACCAATATGCAACAAAGGTGAGAGAAAGGTTACAATTGTAACCAATATGCAACAAATGTTAGAGGAAGGTTACAATTGTAACCAATATGCAACAAATGTTAGAGGAAGGTTACAATTGTAACCAATATGCAACAAAGGTTAGAGGAAGGTTACAATTGTAACCAATATGCAACAAATGTTAGAGGAAGGTTACAATTGTAACCAATATGCAACAAAGGTGAGAGAAAGGTTACAATTGTAACCAATATGCAACAAAGGTGAGAGAAAGGTTACAATTATAACCAATATGCAACAAAGGTGAGAGAAAGGTCACAATTGTAACCAAAATGCAACAAAGGTTAGAGGAAGTTTACAATTGTAACCAATATGCAACAATTGTTAGAGGAAGGTTACAATTGTAACCAATATGCAACAAATGTTAGAGGAAGGTTACAATTGTAACCAATATGCAACAAAGGTGAGAGAAAGGTTACAATTGTAACCAATATGCAACAAAGGTGAGAGAAAGGTTACAATTATAACCAATATGCAACAAAGGTGAGAGAAAGGTCACAATTGTAACCAATATGCAACAAAGGTTAGAGGAAGGTTACAATTGTAACCAATATGCAAAAATGTTAGAGGAAGGTTACAATTGTAACCAATATGCAACAAATGTTAGAGGAAGGTTACAATTGTAACCAATAAGCAACAAAGGTGAGAGAAAGGTTACAATTGTAACCAATATGCAACAAAGGTGAGAGAAAGGTCACAATTGTAACCAATATGCAACAAAGGTTAGAGGAAGGTTACAATTGTAACCAATATGCAACAAATGTTAGAGGAAGGTTACAATTGTAACCAATATGCAACAAATGTTAGAGGAAGGTTACAATTGTAACCAATATGCAACAAAGGTGAGAGAAAGTTTACAATTGTAACTAATATGCAACAAAGGTGAGAGAAAGGTTACAATTATAACCAATATGCAACAAAGGTGAGAGAAAGCTCACAATTGTAACCAATATGCAACAAAGGTTAGAGGAAGGTTACAATTGTAACCAATATGCAACAAATGTTAGAGGAAGGTTACAATTGTAACCAATATGCAACAAATGTTAGAGGAAGCTTACAATTGTAACCAATATGCAACAAAGGTGAGAGAAAGTTACAATTGTAACCAATATGCAACAAAGGTGAGAGAAAGGTTACAATTAAGAACCAACAGCAACAAATGTTAGAGGAAGAAGTTACAATTGTAACCAATATGCAACAAATGTTAGAGGAAGGTTACAATTGTAACCAATATGCAACAAAAGGTTAGAGGAAGGTTACAATTGTAACCAATATGCAACAAAATGTTAGAGGAAGGTTACAATTGTAACCAATATGCAACAAATGTTAGAGGAAGGTTACACCAATCAACATGCAACAAAGGTGAGAGAAAGGTTACAATTGTAACCAATATGCAACAAAGGTGAGAGAAAGGTTACAATTGTAACCAATATGCAACAAAGGTGAGAGAAAGGTTACAATTGTAACCAATATGCAACAAAGGTGAGAGAAAAAAGTTTACAATTGTAACCAATATGCAACAAATGTTAGAGGAACGTTACAATTGTAACCAATATGCAAATAAAATGTTAGAGGAAGGTTACAATTGTAACCAATATGCAACAAATGTTAGAGGAAGGTTGCAATTGTAACCAATATGCAACAAATGTTAGAGGAAGGTTACAATTGTAACCAATATGCAACAAAGGTGAGAGAAAGGTTACAACTGTAACCAATATGCAACAAAGGTGAGAGAAAGGTTACAATTATAACTAATATGCAACAAAGGTGAGAGAATGGTCACAATTGTAACCAATATGCAACAAAGTATGAAGGTTACAATTGTAACCAATATGCAACAATGTTAGAGGAAGGTTACAATTGTAACCAATATGCAACAAATGTTAGAGGGTTACAATTGTAACCAATATGCAACAAAGGTGAGAGAAAGGTTACAATTGTATCCAATATGCAACAAAGGTGAGAGAAAGGTTACAATTATAACCAATATGCAACAATGGTGAGAGAAAGGTCACAATTGTAACCAATATGCAACAAAGGTTAGAGGAAGGTTACAATTGTAACCAATATGCAACAAAATGTTAGAGGAAGGTTACAATTGTAACCAATATGCAACAAATGTTAGAGGAAGGTTGCTAAATTGTAACCAATATGCAACAAAGGTGGCAGCGTTGTTCATAACCAATATGCAAATAAAGGTGGAGAGAAAGTTACAATTGTAACCAATATGCACAACAAAGATAGTTACAATTGTAACCAATATGCAAATAAATGTTAGAGGAAGGTTACAATTGTAACCAATACAAATAAAGAGAAGGTTACAACACCAATGATAACAAGTTTAGAGGAAGGTTATACCAATTAATATAATGAAGAAATATAAAGGTTATGAATTAAATGAATATGCAACAAAGGTTAGAGAAAGGTTACAATTGTAACTACAATATGCAACAAATGTTAGGGAAAGGTTACAATTGTAACCAATATGCAACAAAGGTGAGAGAAAGTTTACAATTGTAACCAATATGCAACAAAGGTTAGAGGAACGTTACAATTGTAACCAATATGCAACAAATGTTAGAGGAAGGTTACAATTGTAACCAATATAAATAAAATGTTAGAGGAAGGTTGCAATTGTAACCAATATGCAAATAACAAAAGTTAGAGGAAGGTTACAATTGTAACCAATATGCAAAGGTGAGAGAAAAGGTTACAAATTGCAACTAATATGCAACAAAGGAGAGAAGGCAGAATTATAACTAATATGCAAAAAAAGGTAGAGAGAATGGTCAACAATTGTAACCAATATGCAACAAAGGTTAGAGGAAGGTTACAATTGTAACCAATATGCAACAAATGTTAGAGGGAAGGTTACAATTGTAACCAATATGCAACAAATGTTAGAGGAAGTTTACAATTGTAACCAATATGCAACAAAGGTGAGAGAAAGGTTACAATTGTATCCAATATGCAACAAAGGTGAGAAAGGTTACAATTATAACCAATATGCAACAATGGTGAGAGAAAGGTCACAATTGTAACCAATATGCAACAAAGGTTAGAGGAAGGTTACAATTGTAACCAATATGCACGTTAGAGGAAGGTTACAATTGTAACCAATATGCAAATAAATCGTTAGAGGAAGGTTACAATTGTAACCAATATGCAACAAAGTTGTGAGAAAGGTTACAATTATAACCAATATGCAACAAAGGTGAGAGAAAAGTTACAATTGTAACCAATATGCAACAAATGTTAGAGGAAGGTTACAATTGTAACCAAATACAACAAAGGTTAGAGAAAGGTTACAATTGTAACCAATATGCAACAAATGTTAGGGAAAGTTTACAATTGTAACCAATATGCAACAAATGTTAGGAAAGGTTACAATTGTAACCAATATGCAACAAATGTTAGAGGAAGGTTACAATTGTAACCAATATGCAACAAAGTTTAGAAAGGTTACAATTGTAACCAATATGCAACAAATGTTAGAGGAAGGTTACAATTGTAACCAATATGCAAATACATGTTAGAGGAAGGTTACAATTGTAACCAATATGCAACAAATGTTAGAGGAAGGTTACAATTGTAACCAATATGCAACAAAGGTGAGAGAAAATATTACAATTGTAACCAATATGCAACAAAGTTTAGAGGAAGTTACAATTGTAACCAATATGCAACAAATGTTAGAGGAAGGTTACAATTGTAACCAATATGCAACAAAGGTTAGAGAAAGGTTACAATTGTAACCAATATGCAACAAAATGTTAGGGAAAGTTTACAATTGTAACCAATATGCAACAACAATAGAAGAAGGGTTAAATTAAATCATGCAACAATTAAAAGAGGTACAATTGTAACCAATATGCAACAAAGTTTAGAGGAAGGTTACAATTGTAACCAATATGCAACAAATGTTAGAGGCGTTACAATTGTAACCAATATAAATACCAAAGGTTAGAGAAGGTTACAATTGTAACCAATATGCAACAAATGTTAGGGAAAGGTTACAATTGTAACCACAACAACAGAGGTACTACAACGTAACCAATATGCAACAAAGGTTAGAGAAAGGTTACAATTGTAACCAATATGCAACAAAAGCTAAAGATATGTTACAACAACGACACAAATGTTAGAGAAAGGTCACAATTGTAACCAATATGCAACAAAGGTTAGAGAAAGGTTACAATTGTAACCGATATGCAACAAAGGTTAGAGGAAGGTTACAATTGTAACCAATATGCAACAAATGTTAGAGAAAGTTTACAATTGTAACCAATATGCAACAAATGTTAGAGGAAGGTTACAATTGTAACCAATATGCAATAAATGTTAGAGGAATGTTACAATTGTGACCAATATGAC
>JBBBDQ010027142.1:0-17896 GCA_037127315.1 Ascarosepion bandense | reverse complement strand
GGAATGTTTTTCTCATCTTTACTGCCATATTCACAGTCTATATTTCTGAGATGAGGAATTGTAACTATTTACACTATTTCCATTATTTGGACTGTTTTTCTCATCTTTACTGCCATATTCAGAGTCTATATTTCTGAGATGAGGAATTGTAACTATTTACACTATTTACATTATTTGGACGGTTTTTCTCATCTTTATTGCCATATTCACAGTCTATATTTCTGAAATGAGGAATTGTAACTATTTACACTATTTACATTATTTGGACTGATTTTCTCATCTTTATTGCCATATTACAGTCCTGCTGCAGTGAGGTGTAACTATTGCTATTTCGTTATTTGGACTGTTTTTATATCCTTTATTGCCATATTTACGTCTATATTTCTGTGATGAGGAATTAACTATTTTCTTGTTATTTAGGACGGTTTTCTCCATCTTTGTGCCATATGCAGTCTGTTTTTCTGTGATGGGGAATTGTAACTATTTACTATTTGCATTATTTGGACTGTTTTTCTGTCTTTGTACCCTTTTTATCACAGTCTATATTTCAGGAGTAGAGATTGCAACTATTTACACTATTTCCATTATTTGGACTGTTTTCTCATCTTCTTCCTGCATATCTACAGTCTGTATTTCTGAGATGAGAGTCTGTATTTACATATTTGCCATTATTTGGACTGTTTTTCTCATCTTGCCATATATTCTGAGTCTATATTTCTAGATGAGGAATTGTAACTCCATTTACACTATTTTACATTGTTGGGGCGGTTTTTCTCATCTTTATTGCTTATTATGATCTCATTTTGAATGAGGAATTGTAACTATTTGCTATTTCCATTGTATTTGGACTGTTTTTCTCCATCTTTATTGCCATGTTCACAGTCTATATTTCTGAGATGAGGGTGTGGCTATTTACTCTTTCCATTTATTTGGATATTTTTCTCATCTTCTTTCACCCTTATTAGTCTATATTTCTGAGATGAGAGATTGTAACTTCTTCTACACTATTTACATTTATTTGGACCGTTTTTTCTCATCTTTATTGCCATATTCCACAGTCTATATTTCTGAAATGAATTGTAACTATTTACTATCCATTATTTGGTTGTTTTCTCATCTTCTGCCATATTCAGGAGTCTATTTCTGAGATGAAGATTGTATCATTGCACTATTTACAGTATTTGGACGGGTTTTCTCATCTTTATTTTATATTCACAGAGTCTGTTTCTGAAATGAGGAATTGTGCTATTTACACTATTTTATTCTTGGACTGTTTTCTCATCTTTATTGCCTGTGCAGTCTATGTTTTTCAGATGAAGAGGTGTAACTTCTTTACTATTTCCATTATTTGGACCGTTTTTCTCCATCTTTACTTTATTCTAGAGTCTATATTTCTAGAGATGTGAGGAATTGTAACTATTTTATTTACATTTATTTTGGACAGGTTTTTCTCCTCTTTGCCTTGTATTCTGATCTCTATTTCTGTGATGGGGAGTGTAACTATTTATATTTACATTATTTGGACTGTTTTCTCTATCTTTTACCATGTTACAGTCTATCAGCCTGAGTAGTGTAACTATTTACTATTTCCAATGTATTGGGGACTCGTTTTCTGTATTTATTGCTATGTCAGTCTATTTCTGTGATGAGGAGGGTAACTATTTACATATTTACAATATTTGGACTTCTTTCTCATCTTTATTGCCATATCTGAGTCTATATTTCTGTGATGAGGAGTGTATGACACTATTTCATTATTTCGTTGTTTTCTCATCTTTATTATATATTACCTGATCTATTTCTGTGATGAGGAATTAATAACTATTTACACTATTTACATTATTTGGACTGTTTTTCTCATCTTTATTACTTTATGACTTCACAGTCTATATTTCTGTGAGTAAAATTATAGCAACTTCTTACATATTTACATTTATTTGGACGGTTTTCTCATCTTTATTTTTATATCCACAGTCTATATTTCTGAATGAGGTGTATTATTTACTATTTGAAATATTTGAGACTGTTTTTCTCATCTTTATTGCCATATTCGGTCTATATTTCTGTGATGAGGAAGTGTAACTATTTACACTATTTACATTATTTGGACTGTTTTTCATCTTTATTGTACATATTCACAGTCTGTTTCTGAGAATGAAAATTGTAACTATTATATTTGTTATTTGGACAGTTTTTCTCATCTTTATTTATATATCAGTCTATTTTTCTGTGATGAAATTGTAACTATTTTACTATTTCAGTATTTGGACTGTTTTCTCATCTTTATTGCCATATTCAGTCTATATTTCTGTGATGAAATTCTGTGTTACACTATTTACATTTATTTGGACGGTTTTTTCCTCCTTCTTTATTGCCATATCTACAGTCTATCATTTAGGGTAATTGTAACTATTTTACTATTTTAGTATTTGGACTGTTTTCTCATCTTTATTGCCATATTGATATATATTTCTAGTATGAGAAATTGTAACTATTTACTATTTTGTGTAGTAGAATGATTTTCTCATTTATTACCATATCTGATCTATATTTCAGATAATTATATATTTGCACTATTTATTATTTGGACTGTTTTTCTCTATCTTCTGTGCCATGTTACGTCTGTTACAGAAGAGATGAGGGTAACTATTTACACTATTTTACATTGTATTTGGACGGTTTCTCCATCTTTATTGTATATCCTGCAGTCTATATTTCTGTGATGAAGATGTACGCTTATTACTATTTCCATTATTTGGACTGTTTTCTCATCTTGTACCATATTCACAGTCTATATTTTCTGTGATAGAAATTGTCTAACTATTTTTTCTTTTTCTTCGGACGGGGTTTTCCTGTCTTTATTGCCTTGTATTGCAGTCTATATTTCTGTGATGAGGTGTAACTATTTACTATTTATTATTTGAATTTCTTTTTCTCATGTTGTACATATTCACAGTCTATATTTCTGAAATGAGGAATTGTAATATTTTCTTTACATTATTTGGACTGTTTTCTCATCTTTGTACTATCCACAGTCTATTTCTGAGATGAGAGTGTAACTATTTACACTATTTACATTATTTGGACTATTTCCCATCATCTTTATTGCATATTCACAGTCTATGTATGCTCTTTTCTTCTGTGATGAGGAATTGTAATATTTTACTATTTGGCTATTTTGGGTGGTTTTTCTCATCTTTATTGCCATATCCACAGTCTATATTTCTGTGATGGGAAATTGTAACTATATTTTACACTATTTACATTATGTGGACTGTTTTTCTCATCTTTATTGCCATATCCACAGTCTATATTTCTGTGATGAGGAGTGTAACTATTTACACTATTTCCATTATTTGGACTGTTTTCTCATCTTTATTGCCATATCCACACAGTCTATATTTCTATGATGAAGAATTGTAACTATTTACACTATTTACATTATTTGGACTGTTTTTCTCATCTTTGTTACTTGTATCCACAGTCTATATTTCTGTGATGAGGAATTGTAACTATTTACACTATTTCCATTATTTGGACTGTTTTTCATCTTTATTGCCATATTCACAGTCTATATTTCTGAAATGAGGTATATGTTACACTATTTACATTATTTGGACTGTTTTTCTCATCTTTATTGCCATATTCACAGTCTATATTTCTGTGATGAGGAATTGTAACTATTTACACTATTTACATTATTTGGACGGTTTTTCTCATCTTTATTGCCATATCCACAGTCTATATTTCTGTGATGAGGAATTGTAACTATTTACACTATTTCCATTATTTGGACTGTTTTTCTCATCTTTATTGCCATATTCACAGTCTATATTTCTGTGATGAGGAATTGTAACTATTTACACTATTTACATTATTTGGACTGTTTTTTCTCATCTTTATTGCCATATTCACAGTCTATATTTCTGAGATGAGGAATTGTAACTATTTACACTATTTACATTATTTGGACGGTTTTTCTCATCTTTATTGCCATATCCACAGTCTATTTTTCTGTGATGAGGAATTGTAACTATTTACACTATTTCCATTATTTGGACTGTTTTCTCATCTTTATTGCCATATTCACAGTCTGTATTTCTGTGATGAGGAATTGTAACTATTTACATATTTACATTATTTGAGGCGGTTTTTCTCATCTTTATTGCCATATCCACAGTCTATATTTCTGAGATGAGAATTGTAACTATTTACACTATTTGCATTATTTGGACTGTTTTTTCTCATCTTTATTGCCATATTCACAGTATATGTTTCTGATCCTGAGAAATTGTAGCTTACACTATTTACATTATTTGGACGGTTTTCTCATTTATTTGCCATATCCACAGTCTATATTTCTGAGATGAGGAATTGTAACTATTTCTTCCATTATTTGGACTGTTTTCTCATCTTATTATATATTCACAGTCTATATTTCTGAGATGAGGAATTTAACTATTACTATTTACATTATTTGGACGGTTTCTCATCTTTATTGCCATATCCACAGTCTATATTTCTGATGAGGAATTGTAACTATTTACACTATTTCCATTATTTGGATATTTTTTCTCATCTTTATTGCCATATTCACAGTCTATATTTCTGTGATGAGGGTATAACTATTTACACTATTTATATTATTTGGACGGTTTTTTCTCTAGTCTCTTTATTGCCATATTCACAGTCTATATTTCTGTGATGAGGAATTGTAACTATTTACACTATTTTGGACTGTTTTTCTCATCTTTATTGCCATATTCACAGTCTATATTTCTGAAATGAGGAATTTGTAACTATTTACACTATTTACATGGTATTTGGACTGTTTTTCTCATCTTTGTTGCCATATCCACAGTCTATATTTCTGAGATGAGAAATTGTAACTATTTACACTATTACATTATTTGGACTGTTTTCTCATCTTTGTTGCCATATTCACAGTCTATATTTCTGAAATGAGGAATTGTAACTATTTACACTATTTACATTATTTGGACTGTTTTTCTCATCTTTATTGCCATATTCTGATCTATTTCTGAGATGAGGAATTGTAACTATTTACACGATTTACATTATTTGGACTGTTTTTTCTCATCTTTATTGCCATATTCACAGTCTATATTTCTGAGATGAGGAATTGTAACTATTTACACTATTTACATTGTTTGGACTATTTGTCCTCATCTTTATTGCCATATTCACAGTCTATATTTCTGTGATGAGGAATTGTAATATTACACTATTTACATTGTTTGGACTGTTGTCCTCATCTTTTGTGCCATATTCACAGTCTATATTTCTGAGATGAGGAATTGTAACTATTTACTATTTACATTATTTGGACTGTTTTTCTCATCTTTATTGCCATATTCTGATCTATATTTCTGAAATGAGGAATTGTAACTGTACACTATTTACATTATTTGGACTGTTTTTCTCATCTTTATTGCCATATTCACAGTATATATTTCTGATATGAGAAATTGTATGTACTATTTTACATTATTTGGACGGTTTTTCTCATTTTATTTGCCATATCCACAGTCTATATTTCTGAGATGAGGAATTGTAACTATTTACACTATTTCCATTATTTGGACTGTTTTTCTCATCTTTATTGCCATATTCACAGTCTATATTTCTGAGATGAGGAATTGTAACTATTTACACTATTTACATTATTTGAATGAGTTTTTCTCATCTTTATTGCCATATCCACAGTCTATATTTCTGTGATGAGGAATTGTAACTATTTTACACTATTTCCATTATTTGGACTGTTTTTCTCATCTTTATTGCCATATTCACAGTCTCATTTCTGTGATGAGGAATTGTAACTATTTACACTATTTATATTATTTGGACGGTTCTCATCTTTATTGCCATATTCACAGTCTATATTTCTGAGATGAGGAATTGTAACTATTTACACTATTTACATTATTTGGACTGTTTTTCTCATATTTATTGCCATATTCACAGTCTATATTTCTGAAATGAGGAATTGTAACTATTTACACTATTTACATTATTTGGACTGTTTTTTCTCATCTTTATTGCCATATCACAGTCTATATTTCTGAGATAAGGAATTGTAACTATTTACACTATTTACATTATTTGGACTGTTTTTCTCATCTTTATTGCCATATTCACAGTCTATATTTCTGTGATGAGGAATTGTAACTATTTACACTATTTACATTATTTGAATGTGGTTTTCTCATCTTTATTTATATGTCCACAGTCTATATTTCTGTGATGAGGAAATTGTAACTGTTTACACTATTTACATTATTTGGACTGTTTTTCTCATCTTTATTGCCATATCTACAGTCTATAATTTCTGTAGTGAGGAATTGTAACTATTTACACTATTTGTACATTATTTGGATGTTTTCTCATCTTTATTGCTATTTACATTATTTGGACTGTTTTTCTCATCTTTATTGCCATATCCACAGTCTATATTTCTGTGATGAGGAATTGTAACTATTTACACTATTTTCCATTATTTGGACTGTTTTTCTCATCTTTGTTGCCATATTCACAGTCTATATTTCTGTGATGAGGAATTGTAACTATTTACACTATTTACATTATTTGGACTGTTTTTCTCATCTTTGTGCCATATTCACAGTCTATATTTCTGTGATGAGGAATTGTAACTATTTACACTATTTACATTATTTGGACGGTTTTTCTCATCTTTATTACTATGTCCACAGTCTATATTTCTGTGATGAGGAATTGTAATATTTGCCTGCTTCCATTATTTGGACTGTTTTCTCATCTTTATTGCCATATTCTGATCTATATTTCTGTGATGAGGAATTGTAACTATTTACACTATTTACATTATTTTGATTTCTGTTTTTCTCATCTTTATTGCCATATTCACAGTCTATATTTCTGAGATGAGGAATTGTAACTATTTACACTATTTACATTATTTGGGCCAGGTTTTTTCTCATCTTTATTGCCATATCCACAGTCTATTTTTCTGTGTTGAGGAATTGTAACTATTTACACTATTTCCATTATTTGGACTGTTTTTCTCATCTTTATTGCCATATTCACAGTCTATATTTCTGTGATAGGGTGTAACTATTCCTATTACATTATTTGGACGGTTTTTCTCATCTTTATTGCCATATCCACAGTCTATATTTCTGTGATGAGGTATAACTATTTACTATTTACATTATTTGGACTGTTTTTCTCATCTTTTATTGCCATATTCACAGTATATATTTCTGATATGAGAAATTGTAACTATTTACATACTATTTACATTATTTGGACGGTTTTTCTCATTTTATTGCCATATCCACAGTCTATATTTCTGAGATGAGGAATTGTAACTATTTACACTATTTCCATTATTTGGACTGTTTTTCTCATCTTTATTGCCATATTCACAGTCTATATTTCTGAGATGAGGAATTGTAACTATTTACACTATTTACATTATTTGGACGGTTTTTCTCATCCTGTATATATCCACAGTCTATATTTCTGTGATGAGGAATTGTAACTATTTACACTATTTCCATTATTTGGACTGTTTTTCTCATCTTTGTGTGCCATATTCACAGTCTATATTTCTGTGATGAGGAATTGTAACTATTTACACTATTTATATTATTTGGACGGTTTTTCTCATCTTTATTGCCATATTCACAGTCTATATTTCTGTGATGAGGAATTGTAACTATTTACACTATTTGCATTATTTGGACTGTTTTTCTCTATCTTTATTGCCTTATTCTGAAATTCTATATTTCTGAAATGAGGAATTGTAACTATTTACACTATTGCATTATTTGGACTGTTTTTCTCATCTTTATTGCCATATCCACAGTCTATATTTCTGAGATGAGGAATTGTAACTATTTACACTATTTACATTATTTGGACTGTTTTTCTCATCTTTATTGCCATATTCACAGTCTATATTTCTGAAATGAGGAATTGTAACTGTTTACACTATTTACATTATTTGGACTGTTTTTCTCATCTTTATTGCCATATTCACAGTCTATATTTCTGAGATGAGGAATTGTAACTATTTACACGATTTACATTATTTGGACTGTTTTTCTCATCTTTATTGCCATATTCATAGTCTATATTTCTGAGATGAGGTACTTAACTATTTACACTATTTACATTGTTTGGACTGTTGTCCTCATCTTTATTGCCATATTCACAGTCTATATTTCTGTGATGAGGAATTGTAACTATTTACACTATTTACATTGTTTGGACTGTTGTCCTCATCTTTATTGCCATATTCACAGTCTATATTTCTGAGATGAGGAATTGTAACTATTTACACTATTTACATTGTTTGGACTGTTGTCCTCATCTTTATTGCCATATTCACAGTCTATATTTCTGTGATGAGGAATTGTAACTATTTACACTATTTACATTGTTTGGACTGTTGTCCTCATCTTTATTGCCATATTCACATTCTATATTTCTGAAATGAGGAATTGTAACTATTTACACTATTTACATTATTTGGACTGTTTTTCTCATCTTTATTGCCATATTCACAGTCTATATTTCTGGAAATGAGAAATTGTAACTATTTTTATTTACATTATTTGGACTGTTTTCTCATCTTTATTGCCATATTCACAGTCTATTTCTGAGATGAGGGATTGTAACTATTTACACTATTTCCATTATTTGGACTGTTTTTCTCATCTTTATTGCCATATTCACAGTCTATATTTCTGAGATGAGGAATTGTAACTATTTACACTATTTACATTATTTGGACTGTTTTTCTCATCTTTATTGCCATATTCACAGTCTATATTTCTGTGATGAGAATTGTAACTATTTACACTATTTCCATTATTTGGACTGTTTTTCTCATCTTTATTGCTATATTCACAGTCTATGTTTCTGTGATGAGGAATTGTTACTATTTACACTATTTGTTATTTGGACTGTTTTTTCTCATCTTTATTGCCATATTCACAGTCTATATTTCTGTGATGAGGAATTGTAACTATTTACATTATTTACATTATTTGGACTGTTTTTTCTCATCTTTATTGCCATATCCACAGTCTATATTTCTGTGATGAGGAATTGTAACTATTTACCTGTTTACATTATTTGGACTGTTTTTCTCATCTTTATTGCCATATTCACAGTCTATATTTCTGTGATGAGGAATTGTAACTATTTACACTATTTACATTATTTGGACTGTTTTTCTCATCTTTATTGCCATATTCACAGTCTATATTTCTGTGATGAGGAATTGTAACTATTTACACTATTTACATTGTTGGACTGTTGTCCTCATATTTATTGCCATATTCAAAGTCTATATTTCTGTGATGAGGAATTATTTACTATTTACACTATTTACATTATTTGGACTGTTTTTCTCATCTTTATTGCCATATCCACAGTCTATATTTCTGTGATGAGGAATTGTAACTATTTACACTATTTACATTATTTGGACTGTTTTTCTCATCTTTATTGCCATATTCACAGTCTATATTTCTGTGATGAGGAATTTGTAACTATTTACACTATTTACATTATTTGGACTGTTTTTCTCATCTTTATTGCCATATTCACAGTCTATATTTCTGAGATGAGGAATTGTAACTATTTACACTATTTACATTATTTGGACTGTTTTTCTCATCTTTATTGCCATATTCAAAGTCTATATTTCTGAAACTGAGGAATTGTGACTATTTGCACTATTTACATTATTTGGACTGTTTTCATCTTTATTGCCATATCAGTCTATATTCTGTGATGGTGTAACTATTACCCTATTTACATTATTTGGACTGTTTTTCTCATCTTTATTGCCATATTCACAGTCTGTATTTCTGAGTTGAGGAATTGTAACTATTTACACTATTTACATTATTTGGACTGTTTTCTCATCTTTATTGCCATATTCACAGTCTATATTTCTGAGATGAGGAATTGTAACTATTTACACTATTTACATTATTTGGACGGTTTTCTCATCTTTATTTATATCCACAGTCTATATTTCTGAAATGAGGAATTGTAACTATTTACACTATTTCCATTATTTGGACTAATTTTCTCATCTTTATTGCCATATTCACAGTCTCTATTTCTGAGTTGAGGAATTGTAACTATTTACACTATTTACATTATTTGGGCAGTTTTTCCTCATCTTTATTGCCATATCCACAGTCTATATTTCTGAGATGAGGAATTGTAACTGACACACTATTTACATTATTTGGACTGTTTTTCTCATCTTTATTGCCATATTCACAGTCTATATTTCTGAAATAGAGGAATTGTAACTATTTATATTTTATTATTTGGACTGTTTTCTCCTCATCTTTACTGCCATATTCACAGTCTATATTTCTGAGATGAGGAATTGTAACTATTTACACTATTTCCATTATTTGGACGGTTTTTCTCATCTTTATTGCCATATCCACAGTCTATATTTCTGTGATGAGGAATTGTAACTATTTTACTATTTGCAGTATTTGGACGGTTTTCTCATCTTTATTGCCATATTCACAGTCTATATTTCTGAAATGAGGATGCAACTATTTACACTATTTACATTATTTGGACTGTTTTTCTCATCTTTATTGCCATATTCACAGTCTATATTTCTAAGATGAGGAATTGTAACTATTTACCTCTGCTTTCCATTATTTGGACTGTTTTTCTTATCTTTTGCCATATTCACAGTCTATATTTCTGGACAATTGTAACTTCTTACACTACATTATTTGAACGGTTTTTCTCATCTTTATTGCCTTGTATTACAGTCTATATTTCTGAGATGAGGAATTGTAACTATTTACACTATTTCCATTATTTGGACTGTTTTCTCATCTTTATTGCCATATTCACAGTCTATATTTCTGAGTTGAGGAATTGTAACTATTTACACTATTTACATTATTTGGACTGTTTTTCTCATCTTTATTGCCATATTCACAGTCTATATTTCTGAGTTGAGGAATTGTAACTATTTACACTATTTCCATTATTTGAATAGGTTTTTCTCATCTTTATTGCCATATCCACAGTCTATATTTCAGGATGAGGAATTGTAACTATTTACACTATTTACATTATTTGGACTGTTTTTCTCATCTTTATTGCCATATTCACAGTCTATATTTCTGAAATGAGGAATTGTAACTATTTACACTATTTACATTATTTAGACTGTTTTTCTCATCTTTACTGCCATATTCACAGTCTATATTTCTGAGATGAGGTGTAACTATTACTATTTCCATTATTTGGACGGTTTTCTCATCTTTATTGCCATATCCACAGTCTATATTTCTGTGATGAGGAATTGTAACTATTTACACTATTTACATTATTTGGACTGTTTTTCTTATCTTTATTTACTTGTATTGCAGTCTATATTTCTGAGATGAGGAATTGTAACTATTTACACTATTTACATTATTTGGACGGTTTTTCTCATCTTTATTGCCATATTCACAGTCTATATTTCTGAGATGAGGAATTGTAACTATTTACACTATTTACATTATTTGGACTGTTTTTCTCATCTTTACTGCCATATTCACAGTCTATGTTTCTGAATGAGAATTGTAACTATTTACACTATTTCCATTATTTGGACGGTTTTTCTCATCTTTATTGCCTTATCCACAGTCTATGTTCTGTGACTGAGGAATTGTAACTATTTACACAATTTCCATTATTTGGACTGTTTTTCTCATCTTTATTGCCATATTCACAGTCTATATTTCTGAGTTGAGGAATTGTAACTATTTACACTATTTACATTATTTGGATGGTTTTTCTCATCTTTATTGCCATATCCACAGTCTATATTTCTGTGATGAGGAATTGTAACTATTTACACTATTTACATTATTTGGACTGTTTTTCTCATCTTTATTGCCATATCCACAGTCTATATTTCTGTGATGAGGAATTGTAACTATTTACACTATTTACGTTGTTTGGATTGTTGTCCTCATCTTTATTGCCATATCCACAGTCTATATTTCTGTGATGAGGAATTGTAACTATTTACACTATTTCCATATTTGGACTGTTTTTTCTATCTTTATTGCCATATCCACAGTCTATATTTCTGTGATGAGGAATTGTAACTATTTACACCATTTACATTATTTGGACTGTTTTTTCCTATCTTTATTGCCATTCACAGTCTATATTTTGAAATGAGGAATTGTAACTATTTACACTATTTCTCCATTATTTGGACTGTTTTTCTCATCTTTATTGCCATTCACAGTCTATATTTCTGAGATGAGGAACTGTAACTATTTACACTATTTATATTTTTTAATGGACGGTTTTTCTCATCTTTATTGCCATATTCACAGTCTATATTTCTGGTGATGAGGAATTGTAACTATTTACACTATTTACATTGTTTGACCTGTTTTTCTCATCTTTATTGCCATATTCACAGTCTATATTTCTGTGATGAGGAATTGTAACTATTTACACTATTTACATTGTTTGGACTGTTGTCCTCATATTTATTGCCATATTCACAGTCTATATTTCTGTGATGAGGAATTGTTACTATTTACACTATTTACATTATTTGACTGTTTTTCCCCATCTTTATTGCCATATCCACAGTCTATATTTGTGATGAGGAATTGTAACTATTACACTATTTACATTATTTGGACTGTTTTTCTCATCTTTATTGCCATACTTACAGTCTATATTTCTGTGATGAGGAATTGTAACTATTTACACTATTTCCATTATTTGGACTGTTTTTCTCATCTTTATTGCCATATTCACAGTCTATATTTCTGAGATGATGAAACAGTAACTATTTACACTTTATTTACATTATTTGGACTGTTTTTCTCATCTTTATTGCCATATCCAAAGTCTATATTTCTGAAATGAGGAATTGTGACTATTTACACTATTTACATTTTTATTTGGACTGTTTCTTTCATCTTTATTGCCATATCCACAGTCTATATTTCTGTGATGAGGAATTGTAACTATTTACCCTATTTACATTATTTGGACTGTTTTTCTCATCTTTATTGCCATATTCAGTCTATATTTCTGAGATGAGGAATTGTAACTATTTACACTATTTACATTATTTGGACGGTTTTTCTTCTATCTTTATTGCCATATTCACAGTCTATATTTCTGTGATGAGGAATTGTAACTATTTACACTATTTACATTGTTTGGACTGTTTTTCTCATCTTTATTGCCATATTCACAGTTCATATTTGTGATGAGGAATTGTAACTATTTACACTATTTACATTATTTGGACTGTTTTTCTCCTATCTTTATTGCTATTCACAGTCTATATTTCTGTGATGAGGAATTGTAACTATTTACACTATTTACATTATTTGGACTGTTTTTCTCATCTTTATTGCCATTCACAGTCTATATTTCTGTGATGAGGAATTGTAACTATTTACACTATTTACATTGTTTGGACTGTTTTTCTCTATCTTTATTGCCATATCCACAGTCTATATTTTGGTGATGAGGAATTGTAACTATTTACACTATTTACATTATTTAAGACTGTTTTTCTCATCTTGATTGCCATATTCACAGTCTATATTTCTGTGATGAGGAATTGTAACTATTTACACTATTTACATTATTTTAACTGCTTCTTTCATCTTTGTCAACAGCTTCACAGTCTATATTTCTGTGATGAGGAATTGTAACTATTTACACTATTTACATTATTTGGACTGTTTTTCTCATCTTTATTGCCATATTCACAGTCTATATTTCTGAGATGAGGAATTGTAACTATTTACACTATTTACATTATTTGGACTGTTTTTCTCATCTTTATTGCCATATTCACAGTCTATATTTCTGTGATGAGGAATTGTAACTATTTACACTATTTACATTATTTGGACTGTTTTTCTCATCTTTATTGCTATATTCACAGTCTATGTTTCTGTGATGATAGAATTGTTTAATATTTACACTATTTACATTATTTGGACTGTTTTTCTCATCTTTGTTTTTGCTTATATTCATGCAGTCTACATTTTTATGAGGAATTGTAACTATTTACATTATTTTACATTATTTGACTGTTTTTTCTATCTTTATTGCCATATCCACAGTCTATATTTCTGTGATGAGGAATTGTAACTTATTTACACTATTTTCATTATTTGGACTGTTTTTCTCATCTTTATTATGCCATTCACAGTCTATATTTTGTGATGAGGAATTGTAACTATTTACACTATTTACATTATTTGGACTGCTTTTTCATCTTTATTGCCATATTCACAGTCTATATTTCTGAGATGAGGAATTGTAACTATTTACACTATTTACATTATTTGAATTGTTTTTCTCATCTTTATTGCCATATTCACAGTCTATATTTCTGTGATGAGGAATTGTAACTATTTACACTATTTTAACATTGTTTGGACTGTTGTCCTCATATTTATTGCCATATTCGGCATTCCATATTTCTGTGATGAGGAATTGTTACTATTTACACTATTTACATTATTTGGACTGTTTTTCTCTATCTTTATTGCTATCTACAGTCTATATTTCTGTGATGAGAGGAATGGTAACTATTTACACTATTACATTATTTGACTGTTTTTCTCTATTTTGATACATATTCACAGTCTATATTTTTGTGATGAGGAATTGTAACTATTTACACTATTTCCATTATTTGACTGTTTTTCTCATCTTTATTGCCATATCCACAGTCTATTTCTGTGATGAGGAATTGTAACTATTTACACTATTTCCATTATTGGGACTGTTTTTCTCATCTTTATTGCCATATTCACAGTCTATATTTCTGTGATGAGAACACAACTATTTACACTATTTCAATTATTTTAACTACTTTTCATCTTTATTGCCATATTCACAATGCAGAGTTTCTGTGATGAGGAATTGTAACTATTTACACTATTTACATTATTTGGACTGTTTTTCTCATCTTTATTGCCATATTCACAGTCTATATTTCTGAGATGAGGAATTGTAACTATTTACACTATTTACATTATTTGGACTGTTTTTCTCATCTTTATTGCCATATTCACAGTCTATATTTCTGTGATGAGGAATTGTAACTATTTACACTATTTACATTATTTGGACTGTTTTTCTCATCTTTATTGCTATATTCACAGTCTATGTTTCTGTGATGAGGAATTGTTACTATTTACACTATTTACATTATTTGACTGTTTTTCTCATCTTTATTGCCATATTCACAGTCTATATTTCTGTGATGAGGAATTGTAACTATTTACATTATTTACATTATTTGACTGTTTTTCTCATCTTTATTGCCATATCCACAGTCTATATTTCTGTGATGAGGAATTGTAACTATTTACACTATTTACATTATTTGACTTGTTTTTCTCATCTTTATTGCCATATTCACAGTCTATATTTCTGTGATGAGGAATTTAACTACTACACTATTTACATTATTTGGACTGTTTTTTCTCATCTTTATTGCCATATTCACAGTCTATATTTCTGTGATGAGGAATTGTAACTATTTACACTATTTACATTATTTGACTGTTTTTCTCATCTTTATTGCCATATTCACAGTCTATATTTCTGTGATGAGGAATTGTAACTATTTACACTATTTACATTGTTGGACTGTTGTCCTCATATTTATTGCCATATTCACAGTCTACATTTCTGTGATGAGGAATTGTTACTATTTATACTATTTACATTATTTGGACTGTTTTTCTCATCTTTATTGCCATATCCACAGTCTATATTTCTGAGATGAGGAATTGTAACTATTTACACTATTTACATTATTTGACTCTGTTTTCATCTTTATTGCCATATTCACAGTCTATATTTCCTTTGAGATGAGGAATTGTAACTATTTACACTATTTACATTATTTGGACTGTTTTTCTCATTTTTATTAGCTATTCATTCATATTTGGGTAGATGAGGAATTGTAACTATTTACACTATTTACATTATTTGACGGTTTTTCTCATCTTTATTGCCATATTCATGGCCTTATATTTCTGTGATGAGGAATTGTAACTATTTACATTATTGCATTTGTTGACTGTTTTTCTCATCTTTACTGTTTATTCACAGTCTATATTTCTGTGATGAGGAATTGTAACTATTTACACTATTTACATTATTTGGACTGTTTTTCTCATCTTTATTGCCATATTCAGCCCATTTTGAGATGAGGTTCAGGTAACTATTTACACTATTTACATTATTTGGACTGTTTTTCTCATTTTTTATTGCCATATTCATAGCTCATATTTCTGTGATGAGGAATTATAACTATTTACACTATTTACATTGTTTGGACTGTTTTTCTCATCTTTATTGCCATATTTTAAGTAGTCTATATTTGAGATGAGGAATTGTAACTATTTACACTATTTACATTATTTTTTGGACTGTTTTTCTCATTTTTATTGCCATATTCACAGTCTATATTTTGAGATGAGGAATTGTAACTGCTTTACACTATTTTATATTGTTTGGACTGTTTTTCTCATCTTTATTGCCATATTCACAGTCTATATTTCTTTGAGATGAGGAATTGTAACTATTTACACTATTTACATTATTTGGACTGTTTTTCTCATCTTTATTGCCATATCCACAGTCTATATTTCTGAGATGATAAATTGTAACTATTTACACTATTTACATTATTTGGACTGTTTTTCTCATTTTTATTGCCATATTCACAGTCTATATTTTGTGTGATAGTGAATTGTAACTATTTACATTATTTACATTATTTGGACGGTTTTTCTCATCTTTATTGCCATATTCACAGTCTATATTTTCTTTAAGATGAGGAATTGTAACTATTTACATTATTTACATTATTTGGATTATTTTTCATATCTTATTGGTTATATTCACAGTCTATATTTCTGTGATGAGGAATTGTAACTATTTACACTATTTACATTATTTGACTGTTTTTCTCATCTTTATTGCTATATCCACAGTCTATATTTCTGAGATGAGGAATTGTAACTATTTACACTATTTACATTATTTGGACTGTTTTTCTCATCTTTATTGCCATATTCACAGTCTATATTTCTGAGATGAGGAATTGTAACTATTTACACTATTTACATTATTTGACTGCTTTTCTCTATTTACATTGTTATGACTTTGTTAGCTTTATATTTCTGTGGATGAGGAATTGTAACTATTTACACTATTTTTTGGTTATTGGACTGTTTTTCTCATCTTTATTGCCATATTCACAGTCTATATTTCTGAGGAGTGGAATTGTAACTATTTACACGATTTACATTATTTGGACTGTTTTTTCTATTTTATTGCCATATTCACAGTCTATATTTCTGTGATGAGGAATGGAACATGGTTATCTATTTACATTATTTGACTATTTTTCTCATCTTATTGCCATATTCACAGTCTATATTTCTGTGATGAGGAATTGTAACTATTTACACTATTTACATTATTTGACTGTTTTTCTCATCTTTTATTGCCATATTCACAGTCTATATTTCTGTGATGAGGAATTGTAACTATTTACACTATTTACATTATTTGGACTGTTTTTCTCATCTTTATTGCCATATTCACAGTCTATATTTCTGAGATGAGGAATTGTAACTATTTACATTATTTACATTATTTGGACTGTTTTTCTCATCTTTATTGCCATATTCACAGTCTATATTTTACAGGAATTGTAACGGTATTTACACTATTTACATTATTTGACTGTTTTTCTCATCTTTATTGCCATATTCACAGTCTATATTTCTGTGATGAGGAATTGTAACTATTTACACGATTT